>PISX010019142.1:0-38848 GCA_004024625.1 Mellivora capensis
ACTACTGGGTATTTACCCTAAAGATACAAATGTAGTGATCCGAAGGGGCACGTGCACCCGAATGTTTATAGCAGCAATGTCTACAATAGCCAAACTATGGAAAGAGCCTAGATGTCCATCAACAGATGAATGGATAAAGAAGATGTGGTATATATACACAATGGAATACTATGCAGCCATCAAAAGAAATGAAATCTTGTCATTTGCGACGACGTGGATGGAACTAGAGGGTATGATGCTTAGTGAAATAAGTCAATCGGAGAAAGACAACTATCATATGATATCCCTGATATGAGGAAGTAGAGATGCAACATGGGGGGTTGAGAGGGGTAGGAAAAGAAGAAAAGAAACAAGATGGGATCGGGAGGGAGACAAACCATAAGTGACTCTTAATCTCACAAAACAAACTGAGGGTTCCTGTGGGGAGGGGGATCGGGAGAGGGGGGTGGGGTAATGGACATTGGAGAGGGTATGTGCTGTGGTTAGTGCTGTGAAGTGTGTAAATCTGGTGATTCACAGACATGTACCCCTGGAGATAAAAATACATTATATGTTTATAAAAAATAAAAAAATTTAAAAAAAACAACAACAAACTAGTTCTCTGAGAGCCAGTGCTAAACAGATATGTCCATGATTTGAAAACATGACTAACATATAAAAACACTCAGGCTATTTGGAAGCTTAAGACTTTGCATCTTCTTTCTTCACACTCTACCAGGGATGTTCCTAGAAAGGAATACTTACTTGATAAATCTCAAGAAAAGTGGGGAGAGCTCCCTGGACCGTGGCTCTACCCTCTCTGGGAATTTTGCCAGAGCTCGCCAGAGCAAAAAACGAAAGTTGGTGTGGTCCAGTCTTTCCTGACAGTCAGTTTTCAATGCTAACTGTTCATGATAAAGAGCTCCAACATCTCCTTCCTGAGTCTGCTCCCAACTTTCATCTCCAATGGGATTCTCCTGTCTGACATCACTTTGCAGCTCTTTCTCTGCAAGGAAAAAAGTAATCAGAACCACTAGAGAAATGTTATTATTTGTCCTATGTGTTCCTCAAGTGAGGGCTTTTCTTTCTCTAATATATGAGGAAACAATAAACTATATCTGAAGGTTTTACCAAGTAATTTATTTCTCATTTGTTTCCCCATTCATGTGCAATAAAGAAGTAAAAAATTAAATAAACCACCTCTTTTCTTCCCAATCTCCCCTTTACTTCCCCTTACATACCAGCGTGTATAGCTGCTTTTTCTAGATGTTCATAGTAGACTTTCCAAAATTGCTTATTTTCCATTTCATGTGCATGAGAACTAAGAGGAAAGATCACAAAACAGAATATGTGCTATAATCCTTTTTAAAAGATCTCTTATAGGGAAAAAAAAAAGTGAAAAGATCTAACTAAAACTTAATTAGGTTATCCCTGAATATAGGGCTTAAACAACATTTGTACTTCTTTATATTTTTCAAAATGCCTGCACTGAGCAGGGATTATTATTATTATTAACTTGAGTATAGCTGACACACAATATTAGTTTCAGGTGTACAACTTAGTGATTTCACAAGTTTATTATTTTATGTTATGCTCACCACAAATGTAGCTACCACCTGCTCCATTACATGGCTATTATAATACCACTGACTATTTCTTATGCTCTGCCTTCTGTGACTTAATCATTCAAAAACGGGAAGTCTGTATTGTTCACTCCCCTTCACCTATTTTGCTCAGTCCTCCCATTCCCTCCCCTCTGGCAACCATCAGTTTGTTCTTATAGGTCTAATTCTGCTTTTTGTTTATTTCTTTTTTTTGTTGTTTTTTCAAGATTCCATTTACAAGTGGAATAATCTGATATTTATCTTTCTCAGTCTGACTTATTTCACTTAGCCTAAGACCTTCTAGGTCCACCCACATTATCTCAAATGGCATGATCTCTCTCTTTTCCATGGCTGTATAATATTCTATAGTATACATACACCACATCTTTCTTATCCATTCATTTACTGATGGACACTTAGATTGCCTCCATATCTTGACTATTGTAAATAATGCTGCAGCAAACATGTATATTTTTGAACTAGTGTTTTTGTTTTCTTTGGTAAATTCCCAGTAGTGGAAACACTGAATCATATGGTATTCCTATTTTTAATTTTTTGAAGAGGAATTATTTTTATACTCATAAAATACTAAAGGATATTTTTAAAAATCTAAGCAGACCCCTATAAGTAGACTATTTTTAAAGGTACAATAATGGGAACAGGGCATCAGGTATGAGGTATATGTCACAGTAAAGAAAGGAGAGGACTTGAGAGAAAATTGCTTGTTCAAAGCTAATGTTAAGTGTTGGTTTTTCTGCCACCAAATTAAAATATATTTATTGTTGACAAAAAGGCAAAATAAAAACTACATGAAACATGCATACCTTTCAAAATTTGAAGAGAGTTTATATTATCTGGTATCTTAGCAACAATAGTCTCAAAATGTTTAAATTCTTTCTGCCAATAATTTTTCAAGAATATGATTTTTTTTCCTGTTCCTAATATTTTATTGGTCACCTCTAGGCCTTTGCGTAACCAAATGGACTCCAAGGAGGGGGTCAACATTCACCAGCACCCAGAAGGGAGCATGAGATGGAGTTTGAAGGAGCAGGTCTGGCCCTTCCTGATCAGCACACACAGGGCACCTGGTCAGAGGCATAGGTGAGGAGCAAGAGCCTTTTTTTTTTTTTTTACATTTGGAGATTAGATATCATCTTTAATAATGCCACAGCCCAATACCTTTTTATTGCTATAGCGGGTTGTGATTAAGTGTGTGTGTGTGTGTGTGCGTGTGTGTATCTGTGTTAGGTGTTTGTGTTCCTGAACTGATGAGGGGCCAGTAGAGACTCTTACACAGGTCTTAGCCAACAGCTCTACTGGGCAGCAACCTGAAGGTAGTCTCCATAGTGACACAGGCTGGACTCCTGCCTCCCTTTTTCCTGGCTACTTTTTTCATGCATTCTGAGGTCTGTGTCAGTCCAGATTAAAGGGTGTCTTAGCAAAGATCAGTCTCCAGTTCCTAGTCATCACTGCCTCTGACCACAGGGACGTCCCTGGGCAAAACAGAGATTGTTAGGCAAAGGTGGATAACTGTTATACAAAACTGAATTATATATGTTGTTGACTATACATGACAAATAAACCAAATTTTCAGACAGATAGGTGTACCCAACAGGGAGACAGCCAACCAGCCATGGAGAACATTAAAGGCATTCAGTAAGTGAGAAACCAACATTTTTGACAGTGGGCTATTGGTAACAAATGTATCAGATTCCTCCTTAAGCGCAATAAACAAAATTAGGAAGTTGATGTAAGGAAGGCCTTGCTTTTACCATAATGGTTTGTTTGATGGTTCTTAAAGGCAGACATATCGGTTCCAAATTGGAAAGAGATTTGTTTACTCTACTTCTGTCAGATAAAAACTAATGGTTAGGATTCTGAGAAGTCACACATGATGTATTTCTAATCTGACAAAAAGCCAGAGTAGACCATCTGAAGACAAATGCCTGCAAAAGGACAGACTACATATGAGACACAGTATATGTATTTTCTATATGATTATCAAAGTCCTTTTTAAAGCTAAGGGAATTTTGGACACTAGACAACTAGGGTTTTAAAAAGTCCTTATTTTTAAACTGAAGTGTGGCTCACTGACTCAATATATATAAAATAAAATTTTGTAATTATTCTACAATATCTTGTCACTGTAAAAAAAATTCAACAATACAGATGTATCATATAATGTAAAAAGAGAAAGTCCTCCAAAGTTATTCCACTTCACAAAGAAACATACATAGAATATTTGAACTGTTAAAAAACTTGGAGAGAATAATTGATGTTTCCTTTTTCTTTTCTTTGTCCCAAAAGGATTGGAGCTACAGAGATTATACACACCCATTCATTTAAATCATACCTA
Source organism: Mellivora capensis (assembly GCA_004024625.1). Lineage (NCBI taxonomy): Eukaryota > Metazoa > Chordata > Mammalia > Carnivora > Mustelidae > Mellivora > Mellivora capensis. The sequence continues at coordinate 3,940 of PISX010019142.1, forward strand.
GAAGGAGTATAATAGTGGCCTTATCACTCTGCCATAGTTAAAAATGTAACGGCTTCATCTGTTTAACCCATGCTTACCTTATAAGTTCAATGACAGGATCCCAGAGGGCACTGAAGTTAACATACAACATCCCTAATAAATAACGAAGTGGCACCTGCAATGATAGGAGGTAAGTTCAGTAAATGGGTAATAAACTACAATAGAACACCCCAAAATACAAATATCCCAACTCAGACAACCAGAGGTTGGAAGGAAGCATGTGATTTAAGGAACAAGTTATAGGTACCAATCCAAAATTCAGTGTATAATTTTCCAACCCTCCCCAAAACATCACTTGCCTTTTTTTTTTTTAAGATTTTATTTATTTATTTGACACAGAGACAGAGATCACAAGTAGGCAGAGAGGCAAGCAGAGGTGGGGGGAAGCAGGCTCCCCGCTGAGCAGAGAGCCCGATTGATCCCAGGATCCTGAGCCAAAGGCAGAGGCTTAACCCACTGAGCCACCCAGGTGCCCCATGTCACTCGGTATTTAACAGAGAAGAATCACTAAAGCAAATTCAAACTCACTCAAGATGTTCACAAAGGACACAGCATTTGAATCAACAGACTCGACTCACGATTAAATTCCTACCTACCATTGCTCTTACTGTCACCTTAAAGGACAAAACCTGAGCAGTAAACATACCAAAAACCCAAGACAGTACACTGTGAATGGCAGCTGGGACTTTGCAAGCAGATGGCTGAGTTTTCAATACTAGGCATTAAAGGCAGTTCAGAGGGTCCGAAGTTTTCTCAGTTGCCTTGAGAACAACCGTCATTATTACTTACATCTCCATGTGCTAGGGAGGCATCACATAGAATGCTAGTTCTAATAATATTTGGGGGTGAGATGTTTGTTACTATTTTAGCAGCAGAGCCCTTTTCTAAAATGAAACAACACAGGACAGTAATATATAAAACAGGTTAAGAGTGTAACCGCTCTGATCTAAAGGGAATGCTTTCACTTGGCCTTCCTCCTAAAGGGATCTATGACCTATCTTCAAGGGTCATGGATGAAAAATCCCCAATTCCAAAGGTAGAGGCCTGACATCCTGAGGTGGTGAACAAATCTGGAAAAGAATATCAAGTTTTAAACTTTAAACTCCTGTTGCAACTTCCTACCTATCTTCACATATTATGCACCTATTCAGGAGAACAGAGGAGAGTAAATTAATTCCACTTTGAAAAACCTGCAGAGCCATATAATTCAAACCATCTAAGAAAACTGGAGATTTATCTAGTTTAAAAAATTTTTTTAACTACTTGATAGCCTTCTCTTTTCAAAAGCCAGCAAGGGGTGCCTGGGTGGCTCAGCGGTTAAGCGTCTGCCCTAGGCTCAGGTCATGATCTCAGGATCCTGGGATCGAGCCCTGCATGGGGCTCTCTTCTTAGTAGGGAGCCTGCTTCCCCACCCCTCTCTGCCTGCTTGTGATCTCTCTCTCTCTGTCAAATAAATAAATAAAATCCTTAAAAAATTATTTTTAAAAAGCCAGCAAAACAGACCATAAAGTATAAATTAAGTTTAAAAAACATGGACACTGTTTTATACCTCCTGTAATGGCCCATCAGGGACTGCAGCCTGCACCACATCATGTCTTAGTTTTCTCAAATGAAGAAGCTTCTCTCTGTAATCGCTCACAGTTGCTGGGACAAGTTCTGCCTGGCGTAATATAGCAAAGGCAGACTGACGCTCTGAGAGCCCATCATCCTAAGTGAATGGAGAAAACCAAGGAGGTAGATCAGTACTTTGATTTCGCAAAAAAGACCATGAAATGTGGCCAAAGTTCTAAAAAAAGAGAAACTAGGCTATGTTAATGTTTTTAAATTAAATAAGCAACACTTTTTTGGGTAAATGATTAATTTTTCCTCATAGCATTTACGTTTTGGTAGTTATTTAAGATTAATGTTTAGCATAGAAATGACCAGTAAAAACTAGGAAACTTATTCTCAAAGTTACTAAAATCGATTGGCCATATTTGTTGAAATAAAAATGTGTATATATACTTCCACTCTACAATTCTACTTTTAGAAGTAGTAATTTGCATTATGGGATTATTTCTCTACTGAAAACCTACAAATATCCCACCTAAGCATCCATCAACAGAGAACTGGTTATGCAAGATATTTTAAACTATGGTATACTGTTCAAACTTCAAAAGAAATGAGATAAACCTCGAGGTGCTATATGGCAAAACCTCCATGATGCCATTTATTTAAAATATACATATGGATACAAAAATCTGAAAGAATATTCACCAATTACCTGTGAATTTTCAGTGTGGGCAGGAGTAAAAATCACAACAAAATTTTCAGTTTTTAAGATAGATATTTATACAATAGTGTTTGAATTTTCTGCAAAAGTGTCATTTTGGAAATAAAAAAGAATTGTGTTTTTAAAAAGCTATCCAAATTAACAGTTAAAATACCTCCATCAGTTCTGGAAGTCGAACCTCAAAATGGTTTAGGATCCTTATTGTCAAAAGCCGAATCTAGAGAAAGTAAAAGGCATGTTTCAAATCCCAAGTTTATACATAAGAAACTGATTTACAGCCAGTGAGATCTAAGTGTTATAGAATAAGGGAAATAGTCCACTGTCAAGAAATACATGTTACTCTATCCCTTACTTCATATTAGAAGCCAACCAACACTTTATTCAAATAGTATATGGAACAATTTAATGACCAGAAGAGACTAGAAGATAAAGTTGCTCACGGAACAATGTTTTTCTTTCAGCTATGACACTATAAGCATCTCTATAAATAAGTACAAAGAATATGATTAAGTTTACAATTTTGTTAATTAGTGATTTTTATTTGTATGTTAACATATTTAGGTATTTCTGTACACCTGACCAAACAGCAGAATCACCTGGGGGCTTTAAAAAATGATGCAGATTTTTCAGTTTCAGCCCTACTGAATCAGAATTCTAGCCTGTGAGGACCCAGAATTTGTATTTCCATTAAGCTCCCCAATTAATCCTGTTGCAATCAATTTGTAGGTCAGTGTTAAGGAATCACTGCATTAAACAGAAATCACCCCACAGCAGCATTTTCTGATTAAGGAACTCTGACAACCACTGGCAATACATACAGAATCAAAAGATGAGAGACTGAGGACACATCACAAAACACCATTACCTTGGATATACCACTTGAAATGTTTGCTTGTAACTTGGGAAATAATTCCATTAAAGCTTCCTCAGAAAGTGGCCCTTTGCAGCCACATAAGGATAATCTCTGATAATAGAGATCAGCTAACAGCAACACAGATGGCTCCAAAGGAAATGTTCTGCAACAAGATATTTATTAGACCCAACCTGCACCATATAGTAGAATATTTGGACTATAATAGAAACTACAGAAAATTATAACTGGTGAAGAAACTGTAAAAGGGACCAGGTAAAAGTTTTATGAGGACATTTAGCATCATTTTAGAGATAAAGAATCTGAGGTCTTGCAACAGTGAGTAATGTGGTTGAGGACGACAGGTGCAAGCATTCACATGTATCCTATCTCTGTGGGAGTTGCAGAGGGATGTTTTCTCAGAGAAAGAGCACAGAAACTGTGGCATCTGCCTTAAGCTAATATACCTCCATGTATTTATTTATTGTCAGGATATATTTCAAGGAGGATTTGAGATGGCTGAGATGGCCTCACGCAAACCAACAAAGCAGCTCCATTCCCATTGCTTAGAACCCACAGATTTGACTACATGCAAGGAATATGCCTATTGGAAGTGGGCTTGGCACTGAGATCAAGAGAAAAGTTCCACAACAACTCCTTATGGGGAACCCCTGACAGCAGTGACACTCTCTTCTCCCCAGATCAGGAACACAGAGAGCCCCAGATCCCAGATCCCCTCATGCTTTCCTCCCTTGCTACTTCTGCTCAAATGTCTCCTTCTTGATGAGACATTTGAAACCGTTGTTGTCCCCATCCTCCAGACTCTCCTATCCTGACTCTGCTTTAATGTTCTTACCACTGTCTAATGTGCTATATATTTTACTTATTTTGTTTAGCATTTCTTCTTGCTAGAATGGTAGCTCCACGAAGACAGGGTATTTTGTGTGTTTCATCCACTGACCGTGTCTCCCAGTGCCTAGAAAAGGGCCTGGTATGTGAGAAAAGCAAATGAATATTTACTGAATGAAGGAAATGAATAAATCTATTTTAAAAAGCATGGAGCTAAAATGGATTAGACTCTAGGGGCAACTGGGTGGCTCAGATGGTTAAACATCTGCCTTGGACTCGGGTAATGATCTCTGGTTCCTGGGACTGAATCCCACACTGGGTTCCCAGCTTAACAGGGAGTCTACTTCTCCCTCTCCCTCTGCCTCTCCCCCTGCTCATGCTCTCTTTCTGTATCTATCTCAAATGTATAAATAAAATCTAAAATAAAATAAAATAAAATGGATTAGATTCTAGAAAAAGAAGTCAACTGCTTTACCAGGTTTTGAAAAGGTATGACCTTTAGAAAGGGTGCTGAGCTGAGTCGAAAACGGCTTCCTGGTAACAGCCTAGTGCTACACCAAAGTCGGGAGCTGGCTGACATCAACTTACAAAAACAAAAACAAAAAGCTGGGTTGTGTTGGTAGGTAGTAAAAGTACCACAGGAAAGTGTTCTGAAATGGTGAACATGTCAAGCAAAGACAGAATGAGTGTAGTAGAAATATTGTGTTGGAACGACTCAGGAAGTTCTAGAAGGTCAACAGAGTGCAATGTTAGGGTTGGACACAGTCTATAACAGTAGTTTACACACATGGTAAAATACCTCTCCACAAAGATAAATATGCATGTAAAGACTGGGTAAAAAATAAACTTATGCTAAGGATTCAAATCAATAATAAATTTCAATATGAATACAACTTAGGTATAAAGTAGATCAAAACAAGGACTTTCATTATGCTCAAGAGTTCACAAAAACAGAAGCTTTTATATTTTATTCGTGATTAAGATAAATGGGAGGGGGACGCCTGGGTGGCTCAGTCGGTTAAGCGGCTGCCTCCGGCTCAGGTCATGATCCCAGCGCCCTGGGATCGAGTCCCACATCAGGCTCCTTGCTTGGCAGGGAGCCTGCTTCTCCCTCAGCCTCTGCCTGCCTGTGCTCGCTCTCTCTCTCTGACAAATAAATAAATAAATAATCTTAAAAAAAAAAAAAAAAAAAGATAAATGGGAGGTATTTTTACTTACAATACTAAATTCTTCACACGTTCCACAGGAACCAAATGAAGAAGTTCAGATGATTCTTCCAAACTTAGCAGAGTATTTACAGCTTGACAAAGAACAAATAAGTTTCCTAAGGGCAGAAAAAAGAAGAAACTATATAACTTATTCCTTTGACACAAAAACTACCAGACATCTCATTTGTCTACTACTTGCTATTTGTAGAAGTTCTTAAATTAAAATGAATTTGTGGGGGCGCCTGGGTGGCTCAGTGGTTTAGCCTCTGCCTTCGGCTCAGGTCATGATCCTAGGGTCCTGGGATCGAGCCCCACGCTGGGCTCTCTGCTCAGCAGGGAGCCTGCTTCCTTCTCTCTCTGCCTGCCTCTCTGCCTACTTGTGATCTCTATCTGTCAAATAAATTAAAAAAAAAATGAATTTGTGCCTCCTTATCATCTGTCAAATGTCAGAATATAACAGGAAGGAACTGAAAAGAGAAGGTTCTCAAGTCTTGTATTTTAGCTTTCTTAAGGGAAAAATATATTAAAAAATAGAGAATAAAATGTATGTTTCATTAATTAGGAGAAAGAGGAAGTCTGATGGTCCCACTTACTGGCATTATCCAAAATAGAATTAAGGAGATGCACTTGTACTTTTCAAAAGCTAATAAACTATTTATTTTTTATTTTTATTTATTTATTTTTAAAGATTTTATTTAATTATTTGACAGAGAGAGAAATCACAAGTAAGCAGAGAGGCAGGCAGAGAGAAGGGGAAAACCAGGCTTCCTGCTGAGCAGAGAGCATGATGTGGGGCTTGATCCCAGGACCCTGAGATCATGACCTGAGCCAAAGGCAGAGTCTTAACCCACTGAGCCACCCAGGTGCCTCACTAGTTTTTTTTTAATTAGAGATACATTTAATCTTAGACCAGAGGCTGGCAAACTTTGGTCCACAAACCAGATTTGTATGTTGCCTGTTTGTTTTACAACCTACAAGTTAAGAATGCTTTTTAAACTGTTGTTTGAGGGACGCCTGGGTGGCTCAGTTGGTTGGACGACTGCCTTCGGCTCAGGTCATGATCCTGGAGACCCAGGATCGAGTCCTGCATCAGGCTCCCAGCTCCACGGGGAGTCTGCTTCTCCCTCTGACCTTCTCCTCGCTCATGCTCTCTCACTGCCTCTCTCTCAAATAAATAAATAAAATCTTTAAAAATAAATAAATAAATAAATAAACTGTTGTTTGAAACAACAAGCAAACAGTAAAGAATATGCCACGACTGACTATGAAAACCTAAAATATTTACTATCTGGTCCTTTACATAAAAATTTTGCCAACCCCTGCTCTGGATACTAGAAAAGTACTGTCCTTTACAACTTTCTGCAATGATAGAAATGTTCTGTACTTGTGCCAATACGCAGCTGCAGTCCAATACCATAGTCACCAGCCACATGCGACTACTGAGCACTTGCACTGGGGTGAGTCTACTTTATTTTCTGATGTGTCTGCTTCGTATCTAACAGAGAACCTAGCCTAGTAATTTCTAAATGAATGAACAACTACTATACATAATGTCAGAAAAGAAATACTGTACTAGAATGAAACAAAATACCTACTTTCAAATTGCTGTTCTCAGGTTAGTGAGAGGAGATATTCAAGTATACAGCAGGAAAGGGTGTTCTGAGTAGGGCAGGCTAGTGTCTTGCTCAGGGTAAAGCAAATGGAAGTGCCTGGGGTATAAGGTGTATACAGAGTGTCAATGGGAGACAGAGACCAAGACACAAGCTAGGGCTTGGAAACAAGGGGTCTTAGATACCATGGCAACCTCTGACACTTAGTACTCAGATTCCGCTTGTGCTCACCACATTATGAGGCACAAGCGCAACTGCCACCTTATCCTCTTTTTCCTGTATTTACCATAGAGGGGGTTGCATCAGAGCACAATGTTAGCACTATTGTCTAGTATTCCATGTGTTTACAGTCACCTTGGCTGTGCCAGAAAAGAAAGAAAAGAAAACAAACGGGGATTGTAACTGACCTTTTCCAAAGCTTCCCTTGTCAACATTCATGAAGAGTGACTCTATGAAGCATGTGACCAGTGGTATCACCTTCTCTTTCTCAAGAGGTCTGTCCAAGAAGTCGGGAGACAAAGGGAAAAGTTCAAACTGGCATTCAATGCTTTTTCAGGGAATAGCAAGGAAGGGCTAATAAACGTTTAAATCAGCATGCTAAGTAACTCTTTCACAATTAACCATAGTTTATTTTCTCACCTAATATGAGGTAACACGACAAGGGCTGCCCAAGAATGTGAAAGGTAAGTAGCATCTTTATTTGGGGGTAACTGAATTATAGATAAGAGGTGGTCCAATACTGGGATCTGTTCTTTTCCTCCCTTGGATCTGGTCTTCTTTTGCCTTAAATAGGATCTGAAGGAAGAGAAGAAAAACAAATATTTATTTATTTTTTTAAATTTTTTATAAACATACTGAAACAATCCAAAAAGAAACAGAAGAATGGGAGAAATTTTTTTTTTTCAAGATTTCAAGACTTATTTTTGAGCTATTGTAATAAGACAGTGTGGTATTAGAGGAGGATAGATACATGGATCAATGAAAGAGAATAGAGAACCAGAAATAGAACCACACACATATGCCCAACTGATCTGACAAAGGTACAGAAGCAATTCAATGAGGAAGAATAGCCTTTCAACAAATGTTGCCAGAACAGTGGGTATCCACAGGCAAAAAAAGAAACTTGACCTAAACCTCACACCTTATATAAAAATTAGCTAAGAATGGACCATGGGCTTAAATGTAAAACATAAAACTATGAAACTTTTAGAAAAGTAGGAGAAAATATCTAGGAACTACAGCTAGGCAAAGAGTTCTTAGACTTGACATCAAAAGCATTATCCATAAAAGAAAAGTTGGTCGACGGAACCCCATCAAAATCTAAAACGGTGCTCTGTGAAAATTCTTAAGTGAACAAAGTCAAACTACCAACTAAAAGAATATACTTGCAGACCATTTATCTGACCAAAAAACCCTTTGTCTAGAATATATAACGTGTTCTCAAAACTCAACAGTAAAGGAACAAACAGTCCAGTTACAAAATGGGCCAAGGAAATAAACAGATATTTCACTAAAGAGGATATACACATAGCAAGTAAATACAGAAAAAGATGGTCAACATCATTAGCCACTAAGGAGATGCAATTTAAAACCACAACAATATCTTACTACATCCTACTAGATTGACAAAAAATAAAAATCTGTGATGATACCAAATGCTGGAGAGGATGCAGAGAAACTTGACCATTCAGACTGCAGATGGGACTTTTTTTTTAAGATTTTATTTATTTGATAGAGAGAGAGAGCATGAGAGGAGAGAGGTCAGTGGGAGAAGCAGACTCCCTGCCGAGCAGGGAGCCCCTTGGGACTTGATCCCAGGACTCCAGGATCATGACCTGAGCGGAAGGCAGTTGCTTAACAAACTGAGCCACCCAGGCGCCCCTGCTGGGGGACTATTAAATGGCCCAACTACTCTGGAAAACTCCTGGCAGTTTCTCATGAAATGAGGGATATACTTATGATATAATATAATTCAACAATTCCACTTTTGAGTATTTATCTCAGAACAACAAAAAGTTACATACATAAATGGTCGTTAACAGCTTTATTCATCATACTAGCCAAAAACTAGAAGTGACCTAAATGTCTTTCAACAAGTGAATCATTACATGGGCTACACTATATCCATGCCATGGGCTGCTACTCCACAACAAGCACACGAAAAGATGTTCAACAAAGGGATGGTCTCTTGACGCATACAACTTGGATGGGTCTCAAGGGAATTGCATGACTGAAAGCTGATCTCAAAAGGTGTACTCTCTAATTCCATCTATATAATATTCTTAAAATGATACAATCATAAAAACAGAGAACAGATTAATAATTGCCAGTGGTTAAGAATGGAGGGCAGAGCGTCAGAGTGAGTGTGGCTATTAAAAGGTAGCATAAGAGAGCCTTGTAGTTATGGAACAGCTCTGTTATCTTGACTCTGCTGGTGTTTATGAATTTACACATGTGATAAACTGCATAGAACCATATAGCCAGATACACACACAGCTAGAGATGAGTGCATGTAAAACTGATGAAATCTGAAAAATGTCAATTTTATCATTGTGATATACACAGTTAACTAATGCAAGATGTTACCACCAGGGGAAGCTGGCTGAAGCGTATCTAGTACCTCTCTGTACGATTTCTTTCAAATGCACGTGAATGTACAATTATTTTGAAAATAAAAGATTAAAAAAATCAATAGTCACCTCTTCTTTCATATACCACCCTCCTGACATTAACCAGGTTAACCTGTTCATGTAGCCTTCCATGTCTTTTCCTTTGCTTATTTACACTTTTTGTTTTAACTTTGCAAAATGGTATCATACTAAACAACTATTCTACAACTTCCTTTTTTCACAGAACAATGTATCATGGACAGCTTCCCAGCTAATATACAGAGATCTTCATTTTTTACAGCATTCTTATGTATTATAAAATGGGTAATCCTATCAACATTACAGGGAATAAAAACTTAGAACTTACTCCACCGTCTGTTGTGAAAAGACCAGGGGATACTTTTCAATTGCCATCGAGCCAGCAGTGGGAGGTGCTGCCTTGTTGAGAATGAGCTTGGCCAAAATGGCTAGAGCTTCATCTTTGACAGCAGCCTCATCAATCATGAAGCAATTTTCAATATACAAGAGAAAGGTGGGTAGAAAAAGCTAAAAATAAGAAAGGAAATCACATTTATTAACACATATATATTTCATAACACTTAAGGAAGAGATAATTCTAAGACTTCCACAGAGGGAAAAATCAATTATAAATACAGGATCAGGAATCACAAAGGCATCAGACCTCTTCTCCACAGAAACTATGAAAACTAGAAGACTATGGAGCAATACCTAAAAACCTGAGGAAAATGACAAAATCTATAATTCTATACCTATCTTGCTAGCAATATGAATAAAGACATTTTCTAAGGTACTAAATCTCAAAATTTTACTTCGATTTGTCCTTTCTCTAGAATCTCTAGAAAATATGTACCATCAAAATAAGAGAGTAAACTAAAACAAGGGAAAGTTGTGGGACCCAGGAAATAGGGAAAAAAAGTAAAGGAACTCCTATTATGACATCTGTGCTATGGGCTGAGAAAGCAACCCATATCAGACTTGCACTGCTCTAGGAGGAATATGTCTAGGAAAGGAAAGAAAAAAAAAATGATGAGCTGCTAAATTTTCTGACATGTGAAAGCATTTTAGAAGGCTGTTGGCAGATAGACTCACTAACCAGCTAGTCAAGAAAAATCATTTCCAGTTTTTAAAGAATGAGGCAATCTATAACTTCAGGATAAATGAAAAGGTATATAAAAAAAGAAACATAAATATAAAATACTTGCTTAGAAGGATTAATTATATGGTGAATAGGAATCCAACCAAAATTTGTGATGTAACTCTGTTGAGAAGATTAGAGGTGTAAAAGAACCAGAACATATCCACTATAGGAGAAAGTCTACAGAAGAACAGAACTAATGAATCAAGGAAAAGCAGTGTATCTGAATGATTAGAAAATATAAAGTAACAGAAAAACAAACAAGAGATGTGGTTGTTCTCGGCGAGGAACATGTGAGTAGAAATCAAGTGACTAACTTTTAGCCCTGCTTGACTTTTAAAACTACATACAAAGAGTACTCTGAAAAAATAAAATGTTCATAAAAAGACCAAAGGGAAAAGGGGAGAAGGAAAAGATGTAGCTGCTAAGAAAACCAGAGCAAGGTAAAGGGCTCTCATTGGACAGGAAGGAAGGACACAAATGAAGAAGGTTTTTTTTGAAGCACATGAGAGTACATTAATGCCTTAAGGGGAAATCAAGAACAGACACAGAGACAGGCTTCCATGAGGTATGCTATGGAAGATCAGTTACAAGGAATGGCAAATGTTTGACAGAACGGAGGGAACAGGGATAAAATAAACTCAGGATTTAACAGGAAAGATGTCTACCTCACTACATCAGGCATTTACATACTAACAGTGAAGTGCATTAGCAACTATCCTGCAATCCAAATGTTTCAGAAACTATTTTCTATGCTTCAAACTCACATAAAAGTTCCTTAGTCTTTTTTCAATTTTACCACATGGTTCTACAACTTCCTCAAAGATTATTTAAAAACAAGTCAATTATCTAATGTCATTTTAAATGCCCTCACATATGGAATAAAATTTTACTTGTGAACTAAAACTGAAATATAATTGCTTTAAAATATATGGACTAAAATATCAAATACTTATCCTATTCCTCTCAAACAGAACCATAGGATTTTTAAGTTTATTTTATCATGACAGATTGATAACAAAACAAATCCAAAACTTTAGTTGCTCACCTGCTCAAACTGCTTCATAACAAACATAACTTCAGAAAAATCCAAAATTAAACGTCTTTCAAATCTGCTCTCAAAAACCTGTGGACCACAGGTAAAGACCATTAAGTACACAGAGAGTACTCTCCCCATTCCTGAAAATAAAATCATCTTAAACCTTCAAGGTCCTCTCATTTGCAAGCAGGAAGTAGTGGGACACTTGGTACAAGTTAATAGAGGCAAAAAGAACTTGACTGCTGAATTTGCTACTGTGCAGAAGGACACATCCAGGTGTGAGACACTGGCACTGAACCCTTCTCCTTGGGAAAGCAGCTGGAGTAAGGAAGTGGCAGGCACACTTCAACCAGTTTTCTGTACAAATGCTTGCCCTTCGGCTGCAAGAACTTACTTACAAATGTTAGGGGCACTGGATTTTTCTAGCGATTATGCAGGGTTCCGCCTAAGAGCTGCTCAGTTCTTTCCCAAGAGACAGAGAATTATGAAAGGGCAAGCAGTACTATTTTATACCCTTTTTCCATGCTATATACTGCTGCACTGTATGAGATTAGGAGGAACCTAACGGGTCTACTCTCAATCCCACCTCCCTACAAACCATATTCTAAACTCATTAAAATGCAAATCTTATCAAATCATTACCCTGCTTAACATTTCTCTAGGGCTTTTCACTACTTACAGGATAAAACCCAACCTAACTTTGCAAAGCCAAGCAGAGCCTCGCTGGTATACACCATACCTCCTCATGTGTCCATATACTCAGTAGGCAAACATTTCTGGACTTGTTATTTTGGTTTTTTTTTCCATTTCTGGACTTCTTGATGCATCTTGTGCTATTCCCTCTCCAGCCATTTTTAACCCCTTCACTGACTGGCAGATGCTATTTAACCTTCAAGGACTATCCCAAATATAAGTTCTTTGGAAAGCATTCTTTGTCCCTCAGCCCTTGGCAGAATTAATCTTTATGTTTCAATATGACAACAACAGATTAATTCGACACATTATAATAATTCACTTCCAGGACCCTACCTCCCTAACAATCAAAAATCAAGGGTACCATAATGCCCACCCTGGAATACCTAGTCCATACCTAGCACATGGTAATCGATACATGTTTGTTGAATATTTGCCATTTACTTTATCACCTTTGGTTTTACCTCTTTCCATTATTGTGTGCAATTCACATCTCCCTGATGAGATTATAAATTCCCTGAAGGCAGAGGCTTTGCCACATTTCATTTGTATTCCCTGGGAGGCTTACTCAATGCTAAGTATCTTATTAACTACTCAATTAATATCTGTTGAAGTACATTACTTTTTGTATGGTTTCTTTGATAAGGGTCTCCGGCAAGGAAACATTTTCACCCAGGATCAAAGCAGAAATTACAGCCAAGAGGGTCTCCCGGCAAGTTGTAGAAAGATTGGCTATTTGTAACGTTTGAGATAATACCTGTAAAATAAAAGAAAAAACAATGCACATTTAGAAATAGCTTTTAATGAACAGACTCTAAGCAAATGAAGCTGTGAACTCACCTTACAAACATCGACAGGTTTGGTTATCTTTGATCCGTTCCCATGTTTCACAAGTATCAAATATGTTTCTAACAACCTTCTTATCTGTTCAGAACTTTCCCCACAGTTAGTTGTGCTTACTTTTGTATGTAGATCTAGAAGTGATTCCTGCCAATGGGGAATTTAACAGAAAGAATAACTATAAAATATCAAACTCATCTGTTAATCCAATGATGAAAGTACTGGATGAAGCAGTTCAAATTTTCTCAATTTTGAAAGAAAGACACACTTCCCAGAAGTCACTAAGGATAGTAATAGCTAACATATTTGAGTGCACGGTTATAAAATGCTTTATAAGTATTTACTTACAATACAATTTACTTACTTTATAAGTATTTATTTACAATTCTCATAGCAACCACGAGGTAGAGAATATTACTGACCCATACTCCCACCAGATGAAAAAACTGGGGAAGAGAAATTTAAGTAACTTTCCCAAGTCAGTGACAAAGCCAAGATTCAAACAGAGGCAGTGTGGCTCCAAAGGCTGTGCTCTTAACCATAGTGCTCTACTGCATCTCAAAATATCAAAAAAGTACAGGGGATAGAGAAGGGGGGAAAAAGGGGAACAAAAATCCTAATTATGTATGTAAAAGTATAAAGACAACAATTATAAAATATAATCTCCAGGAATGGTCTGCTAAACTAAGAGCAAGAACAATCAACTCTCAGGCTCCTTATTACATACAAATCCTTAAAAATTAGAACTCACTTGCAAACATTCAAAAAATGTACCAAAATGTTCCTTGTAGATGTAGAACGCAGTGGATTTTACCATGTTTTTGAGTGTTTCTCCAACTAAAATCCATGGCAATTGAGTTTCTGTTTCAGTAACTGGTCCTAGTTTTTGTAAAATTAGCTTCACTGCCTGTGGGAATCCAATAATCATTAAAATGGACATGTACACTCTTATTTTTAAGTATTACACTCTTATTTCCCACTCTCATTATTCCCCACTGATTAAGCTATATTAAAATCTGATCTGGAATGATCAAAGATATGGCAGCTTTGATGGTTAACTACATGTCCCATAAGGAATTTCCAAACTAGGAGGGAGAATTTTATCATCCAAATGCTCACTCCTCACTCATTAATCAATTTATGTTGTCTTCTAGAATCCAGGATAAAGAAAACAGCAATAATTTTATAAGTAAATATACCTAATCATCTAGTGCCTAGTTAAGCATTGTTATTAAAGCCCTAATGCTCCCCACTTAGTGCTTTTTATTTATTCCAGACTATCCTCTCTCCATACTATTTACATAAATCTTATCCATTTTCCTTTCAATCTCTTTCACACAGACTCAAAATATCCTCCCAGTCATTTACCTTCCCTGTACAGGAATGAAACATGTTTCTAACTCCTTTGCACATTTCAAAGAGCAACTGTCCAACTCCTTCTACCTTTTCCGGATGTTCATCAAGATCAAGAAACATTAAATTGAAAAGTGCATTTTTATCAGAAACCTAAAACACAAAATGCAAATGGAAAATTGTATTTATAACACAAGAAATCCAAATGAAGACATATTCTTTACTGTTGCACAGGTTCATAGTTAAATGTAATTAGGATAAAATTCTAAAAGGAAGAGACACTTACAGTGATTTCAAGCTATTCTAAGAGTATATCACTTCTAATTTTACACACAGCACTGATTCAGTGAAATAATGTCCAGGTCTGTGCCAAGAAAAACTACATAAAGCAACATTCTACCTTTCAAAGTAAATCATATACTTATGAGTAGAAAAGAAACTAATACCAGTGTTTTTGTTTCATTACAAGAATCCTCTAAAATTTACTATGGAAACACAAGCGACATAATGATAACAGTTTCTTCTGTGAAATTACTATAAAAGTTTCTATTACTCTCACCATTCATATATTTACTGGCTTGAATTAGAGGGTACTTCTGATATATATAGACTAAAAGCTACCATAAACCTAAATAACAATAAAACAGTGACTCAGATTTTTTCACATTAGTGAGCAAAGACAACCTAAACATGAGACAAAATAGTAAAGATTTCTTCTTATATATATGTTATATTATATATCAATGTTTTCATATTTCATAATTCATATTTCATAATTCTATATAATATATAGATTATATTATCTATCTATATATATTAGTCCATGCAACCACATTATAAAAGATATGTGTCTGTTCATCAGATTCCTGAGGATTAATGAGCAATAAACATATAAGATATCAGACTAACCTTTCTCATCAAAAAAGTGAAACTTTCAGCAGCAAAATTTCTTATATGTAGTTTTTTATGAGCCAAGAGTGTACTATACATGCTACAAATTAGAAAATAAGAACATGTTTAATCACATTTTAAGAAATACACACTCCACATCAACTCTATGTCCAACACTGAGCTAGGTATACGAGGAATACATTGCCAGTATAAAGCAAGTGGTTTAAAACCTCGTTCAATTACCAAGACAGGAGATGAAGATAATAGAAAAGAAAAATCCTAGGATTGGTGGTACAGATCTTACAGAGAAGACTTCATAAATAGCTGAAACTTGTAGTGATTCCTGAACGATGAGAAGAATTCAGGTGGGTACTAGCACACATATGACTAGAGATAAAAGTGAGAACAAAGGCAGTGGGCAGAAATGATCACAGTCAAAGGACAAGGAAGCTAGTCTGTCTGAAAGAAAAAGGGTGATGGGGTTGGGGATGACTGCTGCATGCAGGTAAAGCCACCCAGGTAAACAGGTAGCTCTGAACACCGGAGGAATCTAGACTTTAGCTTTTATCTATGTCAGCACTCACTCTGTGTTACTTCCTCTAACCAACACAACCCCATGGAGTATAGGTACTATTATCCCCATTCCACAGATAATAAGCCCAAGACAGAAAGGCCAAGCAACCTACTCAAGGTCATAAAGACACTTAGCTGTAACTAAATAATTACTTGTATAATCACATTGTTTAAAATGGTCACATGGTTTAAGCATGGTCTCCTATTTTTGCCATATTCTCAGTATCTAGCCCACAGAAGATACTAATAAATATTGGCTGAGTGGGAAATGAGTGTTTTGGAGAGATTAATTTAGTTACAGTATGCAGGATGAATAAATGAAAACGTTGGCAGTCCAACCAGAAAGCTGCTCAAGTCATACGAGCGTGGGTGAACAACGGCATGAAAGAGGCTTATGGTAGAGGGAAATGCTGAAAGATGGATCCAAGAGGCATTTCAAGAGTTCTTATAGTGGAAGCCAAGAACTTAGTGCCCACAAGAACCTTATATGATTGGGACCCTACTAATACAGTGAGGCACCACCTAATTACCCTCTGCTTATACACACTGCCCCATGACCCAGGACTCCTTGCTGTTCCTTGCACATGCCAGGCATGCACCTAAGATGTTCTCCAGTTACTCTGTAAACTTTGCCCAACGAGGGATTTTTATCTGTTTTATTTGCAATTGTATCTCAAGCGCTGTACACGTAGGTAGTGCTCAATAAACACTCACTGAACTGAGTACATGAATAACAGAACCAAGAGGATTTGGAGTCATTGAAGACAACTGGGTAAAAAATGCCTCGAAGACACTCAGTTGATGAAAAGAAAAATGGAATCACTGTTGGAAAATGGGCAACGAAACAGGGCCTAGCAGTGTGTACGTATTTACTGACACACGAATGGATGAAGAGTTACATTGAGTGGGAATGTGTTGACTCTGATTTCAATAATATTTAAGTGAAAAACAGCCAGGCTGTTGAAGATGTCACACTGAGAACAAATAAATTTAGAACTGGAAAGCCCAACTTAGGAAATATAAAAGTAACAACAGAAGTCATGACCCCAAATAAGCTATACAGTGGTCCCCCCCTTATCTACGGTTTCACTCTCCATGGTCGATTGCAGTCTAGAATGAGATGCTCCTCCTACTGATTATGGTCAGAAGGTTGACAGGAGCATAGCATTACTCGACAACATGTAGGTTGTCATTCTCCTCAAGTCATCTCAGGCATTTTATCATCTAACATCATAAGAAGAAGGGTGAGTATGGCACAATAAGGTATTTTTGAAGAGAGACCACATTCATACAACTTTTATTACAGTATGTCATTATAACTGTCCTAGTTATTGCTGTTAATCTCTTACTTGCATTTATGAATGATATTTTATCATAGATATGTGTGTGTAGGAAAAAACATAACATATAGAGGGTTTAGTACTATCTATGCTTTCAGGTATCTACTGGGGATCTTGGAACATAAATCCCACACATACTGTACACTGCCCAAAGATCTTGCTGGTTTTGAATGAAGTAATCTTGGTTTCTAATACATTTTACCAAAACCTTCACAGAAAACTAGTAAAGGCTGAAAAAATATTTCTTTCTCATTCTTTGTTCAAAGTGGGGTAAAGCGAAGGGTGGTTCAACAAAGGGGAGGGTGAAAGGGGGGTGGTACAAAAACAAAATCGAGGGGCGCCTGGGTGGCTCAGGGGGTTAAAGCCTCTGCCTTCGGCTCAGGTCATGATCCTGGCGTCCTGGGATCGAGCCCCACATCGGGCTCTCTGCTCAGCAAGGAGCCTGCTTCCTCCTCTCTCTCTGCCTGCCTGTCTGCCTACTTGTGATTTCTGTCTGTCAAATAAATAAAATCTTTAAAAAAAAAATCGACAGTTCTATCCCATACCGACACCTATATTTAGGAGGAGGGCGTAAATCTTCATATTCTTGTGGCAACTAAAGTATGCAGAAATAACCAGTAAACCAAGGGGAAAATCCATCAAGTACCTGACTGAAATTGACTATAATCAATCTTTTTTCTTAAGCAAGAAAGCAACTATGGAATTCATCCTCTTTCCCTGTCCACATTTGCTCACAGTGTTCCCTAAGTACCTCTTTTGGCTTAATAAATACGTTAGGGGCTTGGTAAATTCAGATATTTAAGACTGGATTTTTGAAGAGTTCAAGGTTTATAAAACACTTCATTACACTGTGAACAAACAATTATGACAGAAGTTGTGTGATGTAAATGTGTAGAATGCCAGAAAGGTTCAGAGTACAAAGTTTTCACTTTAGGGTAATGTGCCCAGAAACATCTGTGGAGGTTATGAAAACCAAGCTTGGCTTTGATGGTGAAGCAGGATTTCAGGAGCTGGAGATACGAGAAGATCAGGTCAATGCAGACTAATAGAACAGACAATGGACCACTACGGCTGGAGAACCAATTTCATATAATTAGAGACTGAGTTGGAAAGGCAGTGTGGAGTCTGATCTCTCAGACTCCCAAGGAAAAAAACAATAGAAAAAGCATCTCAGAATTATGCAGCCATATCAGCAGGTAAACATGATGGATATTGTGCACATTTTAAATAAATATGGGGTGGGAGTGCGAAATCCTGGTTGTCAGTATTGATAAAGACTGCACTTGACCAAAAAATAAAAACTTGACATGGAGGACATTAGAGAAGGAAAGGAAAAGTGAAGGGGCAGGGAATCAGGGTGGGAGATGAACCATAAGAAACCTTTTGGGATGATGGAAATGTTCTTAAGCTGATTATGGTGATATTTGCATAATTTTATAAATTTACTAAACAGCACTGAATTGTAAATAAGATAAAAGAAAATTTAAAAGTCACAAACCCCTAAACCAAACTGTATTACAGAGAGAAAAGGGTCACCTGTATATATTGGACATGTCCTTCACCATTAGTCTCCACAGGTACTTGTAAAGATAGGACAGTGAGGTGAAAGCCCATTCTAGTAACTCTGTGTCCTGAGTCTCCAGGATTGAGGTGATAGTCAGGAAAAAATCCTGAAAATGTGGATAGAAGTCCATCTGCAGATCTCGTGCCAACTGTACAACCAAGCTGGATTAAAAATAAGTAGAAGTAACTGATCAAGACACGTGTAACAAAAAACAAAGGCTGTAAATCTATTTCACAAATGATAGCAGGTTGCCTGTGATCTCAGGATTAATTTAAACTTCCAAACTAAGTCTTAAGAGACATAAAACATTTTTCACATTTTAAAAGTTTAGCAAAGTGGGGTGCTTGGGTGGCTCAGTTGTTGAGAGTCTGCCTTCAGCTCAGGTCAAGATCCCAGGGTCCTGGGATTGAGGCTCGCATCGGGCTCCCTCCTCGGCGGGAAGCCTGCTTCTTCCTCTCCCACTCCCCCTGCTTGTACTCCCTCTCTCGCTGTGTCTCTCTCTCTGTCAAATAAATAAATAAAATCTTAAAAAAAAAAAAAAAGAGTTTAGCAAAGAAATGAGACTGGAGCAAGAAGGTGCATTTCATCACAAGTTACACTCAGTCATTCCTGTAGTCTGAAAAAAAAAAATGGGGTCTTCTTAAATGTATAAAACAGCAAAAAAAAAAAAAAAGGATACCATTAAGATTCTGCTTTTTGGCAAAGCACTAATGTTCTAATCTAACAGAAAAGGCAAATTCTTGTTTTTAAATTCAAACACCAGATCTAAGGCAAATGTAGCTATAAAACACAACCTTTCTTAGTTGTTGTTGTTTTTTTTAAATATTTTATTTATTTATTTGGGGCAGAGAGAAATCATGATCATGAGCAGGGCAGGTGGAGGAACAGAGGTAGAGGGAGAAGCAGGTTCTCCATAGGGCAGGGAACCCGACACAGGGCTCGATCCCAGAACCCAGAGATCATGACCTGAACTGAAGGCAGACGCTTAACCAACTGAGCCACCCAGGTGCCTCTTTTAAAGATTATTTATTTGAGAGAGAGAGAGAGCAAGCCCGGGAGAGAGTGAGCACAACCTGGGGACAGAGCAGACTCCCCACTGAGCAGGGAGATTGACCCAGAGCTCAATCTCAGGACCCCGGGGTCAGGACCTCCACCGAAGACAGTCGCTTAACCAACTGAGCCATTCCAGCACCCTTTAAAACGCAACCTTAAAATTCAGGTGTCATTGAGCTTTCTCTCAACATACTACTTACTCCAAAAGGGGCTGATAGGCAAAACTGTTCTTGATTTGCAGGTGAGTCTTCAAACTCTGAACTATCTCATTTTGATGATAGACCAACTGATTGAAGGATTGGCATTTGTCAATAACTTCTTTGTAAAATTTGCCTGGGTTAAAAAAAAAAAAGAGAGAGAGAGAGAGAGAGAGAGAATATGTTCTGCTTTTCTACCATACCATTATTTAGTTGTTTTAAACACATAAAGTGCAAATGATGGGAGAATAAAATAGAAACAAAATGGAATATACCGAAGTGTTCTGTAAGGTTCAATTCTCTCCATTTCAGCAGACCCTCAAAAAAGTAGGTTTCGACTTCCTGCCAAGGTTAAAGCAGTCCATTAATTTGGCAACTCAAAAACTACGATCAAAGTAAATAAGAATAATGAAGTAGTAATACCTTGAGACAATGGTAATAGTCAAGAGTTTAAAAATATTTCTTATGAAGGGCATTAACTAACAAACTTAAATAGCAATCAGCTGTACAAGATAGGCATATGATTTATAAAAACAGTATTTTATTGATTTGGTTGTAGCAAATAATTCTCTAAAACCCAAGTAATAGCCACACTAAAGAGAAATTTTTTTTTTTTTTTCTGTTTTCTACACTTTTAGGCCCAGGAAAAAAAGGTGCTCTTAACAGTTCTTTCATTCTGCTTTTAGAAATATGAATTATAACCTTGTGGAGTAGTACTCTGGCAATTATTAAAATGGAAAAAAAAAGAAACCAACAAAACAGGTATGTCCTCTGACCCATCAATTCCCATTCTGGAGATATTTCTTATAAAACTTAAAAACATACCAGTATGAAAAAAAAAAAAAATACCAATATGAAGATGTTTATTCAGCTCTATCGTAGTGGGGGAAAACACCAAACACCCTAACTATGCAACAATAGGGAAATGCTTTATGTAACCTATGGCCCATAAATACTCAGGTACATTATACAGCTATTAAAAAGTTCTATCTATATTGAATTAGAAGGATGTTGATGATAAACTCTCACAGTGATAAAAGCAAGAAACATAATAAAGCAAATGAGAGGAACCAATTTTTTTAAAAAAGACTTCTATAAATACACATATTTGCACATATCATAAAAGAGAAAAGTATAGAAGAATATATATATACCAAAATGTCAATATTAGTTTCTTTGACAATAAGGAATGGGAGGGGTGAGATAACAGGTTTTTCTAAGTTCACCAATATGTTGTCATGTTATTTAGCTTATTACCACAGTATATATTACTTTATACTTTTTTTTAAAAGATTTTATTTATTTATTTATTTGACAGACAGAGATCACAAGTAGGCAGAGAGGCAGGCAGAGAGAGGGGGAAGCAAGCTCCCTGCTGAGCAGAAAGTCCAATGCGGGGCTCGATCCTAGGACCCTGAGATCATGACTTGAGTGGAAGGCAGAGGCTTAACCACTGAGCCACCTTGGCGCCGCTACATTATACTTTGAAAAGTAAAATCAACAAATTATTACCCTGTGTGTATGTGTATGGAGAGAGAATTCAAATTAGTACACACATAAACAGCATGCCAAATTTTCTACGATCTCAAAATATGTCACTTTCCCTTTGCATTGTGATTCATAGCCCCTACCACAAAGGGATAGAGTCGGCTTCCTCACTCCTTGAATCTGGCCTTGCTTTTCTGACTTCCTTTGACCATGCAATGGAAACGAACAGGCAACCGGCAAAGTTAGGTGTTAAGAGGCTTTGTAGCCTCTGCTTTTCCTCTCTCGAAAAGAACCTACCACCATGAAAAGAGTCTAGCTTATTGGAGAATAAGAGACCATGAGGACAACCAAGACTAACAAGCCCCAGTTGAATGTGATTGAGACCACTGTGGACAATCCAGTCCAAGATCCTATCCTAGACTCTCTTCTCTATTAACTCGACATTCTACCTCTTACTCATCTATGTCTCTTGCGGCTTAAACTATAAACCATATACTGAACATTAAATCTGTAATTCCACCCCCAAAGTCACCTGTACTCTACCAGATCCATATATTCAAATATCTTTTGGATACCATCATTTGGATGGCTATAGGTATGTCAAATTCAACAAGCCCCAAATGGAACCAATCCTGTGCTTCTCTTCCTATAAATCTATCTTGGTAAGTTATGTTTTCAACTACTCAGTTGTTAGAAGTTTCAACCTTAATTCTCTTCCTCCCTTCATAACCAGTCCTATCTATTCTACTTTTTTAATATCTCTGGAATCCTTCCCTTCTCTTCCTCTTGACTGCGGCTACTACAATAATTTCTTACTTATATAACTACCATATCCTCACAACTAGTTGTCCTGACTCCAATCCTACTCTTTCTTCCACATTAAAGCAGAAAGATCTAAAACTTAGACCTGATCATGTCACCCACTGACTTAAAATCCTTACAGTCCTAGAATGACATCCTACAGCTTCAGGATAAAATGCAAACTTAGCTTGACATATGAAGTCCTTTATGCTCCTTGACTATTTCTTCACCTTTATCTCTCACCAGCTGTGGTCCTCCCCAATCCCAGTAATCATCAACACACACAAACATTACACATACAATTATAACCACATTGAAATGTTCTGTAGTTTCTTGAATGTGACATGCATTCTCTAGTCTGTTTATCCAGGCTTCTCTCTCAGCCTGAACCAGCATTTCCTGTCTTCTTTGCCATGCTAAATACAAATAACAAGACTCAATTCAGCTATCATCTTGTCTACATTACCTTTTCAACACCCCACCCTATACCCACAGGAATTTAGGTTAGGCTCCTTCAGTATGAGTTGCCAAAGCCTTATGTGCTTACCCAGATCACATCAGTTAACACACTAAATTCACAGACTGGGGGGCGCCTGGGTGGCTTAGTGGGTTAAGCCTCTGCCTTCAGCTCAGGTCATGATCTCAGGGTCCTGGGATCAAGCCCCGCATCGGGCTTTATGCTCAGCAGGCACCCTGCTTCCCCCATCCCCCCTCTCTGCCTGCCTCTCTGCCAACTTGTGATCTCTGTCTATCAAATAAATAAATAAACAAAACTTTTAAATAAATAAATGAATGAATAAATTCACAGACTGGAGATAAGGCATCCAAAGAGACAGTGAGTAGTGACTACCGACAAGTGAAGAACTGTAAGAACTGAAGATGAGTCCCTTAAGTTCAAGGCATGATATACAGGACCTTAAAAGGCTAACAGAGGAACAATAACTTCATGTAGCAAAACAAGATTTTTCAGTAGAGGTGCGACTGAAAGCATGGTTAGGACTGGAAAAAAATATGTGGTTTAGGCCCTTTCTTTTTATAAAGGAGGAAACTAAGCCCCACGGAAGTGATGTGCTCAATGTCTCTTTAACATGGCAGCTTCAGGAATATGAATCTGCAGCACAGCTCAGAATGCACATGGGAAAGGAAGAAGCTGGAATCACAGAAGTCACCTCAGTGTCAAGTTAACTGTCTAACACAGCATCATCCAATAGAACTTTCTACAATGATGGCAATGTTCCATATCTGCACTTGCTTAATATTGTAGCAACTAGCCACATATGGCTACTGAGCCCCTGAATTTTTAATTTATTTTAATTTACATTTAATTTGCTGTGTGTAGCTACTGTATAAGATCACACAGGTTTAATGCATTTCATGTAAATAAAGGAATGGTCTGAAAAACAATTCACTTATACTAAAAGGAGAGACTAAAAAACCAACTGCAAATACTTGAAGATTAGCTAATACAATGTTCCCTTACCTCATCATAGCTTGCAGTTCTATCAATCCGGTGAATAATATCAATATTCACATTCCCCAGTCGTTCAGCAAATGTAAGAAACTGTTGGGGGATATTTAATATACAATCATCATTTAATATTTATCACATCTTGAATACCTGTTTTGAGTACTGTATAATAATCACATGTTGACAATTTCCTTGAGAAAACAGAAAGTTTAAAGTTTCAAAGAGCTTGTACTATAAGATAGTACAAAGCAAACCATTACAAATAATGGTTTGCTTTGCTTGCTATTTCAGACTTGTATTTTCAATCAATCATAAAATATATAATTGTGTTTTGTAACTAGAAGCAGACATCACTGATGAATCACAAAAGTGTAAGAAGTCAAAGACACAGTCTTAAATGCCCTGCACCACTTTATGAAAATAATTAAATACTTCCATGAATGTATTTGCAAAAGTTCAATCATGTCATTTCAAATAAAATTTCCATGCTAGATTGTGGTGCACCCAGGTGAAAGTTGGCGATGTGGTCTCGCCAGATGTGTTAGGTTTCACAACCCGCTACAAGCACAGGGATCTGGTTAAGTCGTTGCAGCAATAGTGTTTTAAACACCTACATATAAACGGTTGTACAGTAACAAAATAATTCTAAGGGAACAAACAGAAAGTGATGTCACAGCCGTTAGCTGGAATTCACTCATTTCCTCCCGCCAGCTCGCCCCCCAATTTAGTCTTTAAGGATAAAAGAGAAGTGGAGAACATCTCCTAAGCACTTAGTCTAAGATCATGCATTTCACTCCGGACTAAGGGAATTCCCAGGCAGGCCAGGCCCCCCAAACCACGGGCGAAGTCGGCTATCCAGACGTCTTTCCCCACCCTATGTTTACTACACCCGGGAAGTCTTCCTCCTTTGCCAGATAAGGGACTCAGGCTCGGCCCAGAAGACTGAAGCCCCGAGAATCCCGCTCAGACCTAGTAGCAAGGTTGAGGCAGCAGGGACCCATACCACTGCTCTGGGCCCAGGTCTCTTTGCTCACCCGGTATGTGTTCTCGGTCTTGTGGGAAACGGGCTTTATCTTCATGGCTGCAGAGAGGCAGGTGCCCGCGAGGACCTAGGTCGCGGGGAGAGGGTATGCAACGGACGGTACGAAGGGAAACTAGCTCACACACTCGCACTCCCGGATTCCCTGATGCTTAGACTTCATCACGTGCGGCTTAAGCCTCTGGGCGCCGCCATGTTGAAGTCGGGGAGGAGACTAAAAAGATCACGTGGGCGGAAGAAGTGACAGAGCAGGCGCAGGCTCCTGGGAAGGGGAAGCAGAGAGCCTGTCGTGGGCGCTAGTGTAGATTTCTTTTTCTCCTTTCAGTTAAGATTTCTAGAAAAACGTGTATTTTTTATTATGAAAGAAAACAAGCCAGTCCCCATTGCTAGCTAACAGTCATTTCCCTTCAACTATGCACCCTGGAAAGTTCTTTACATCAATAATTTCATAGTAAGGCTCATTGTGAACGCTGCGTGAACATAATTAAGGAGCGTATTTTTAAACCCCTTTGGCATGCGAAGAAAGCAGGGATATGCAGCCGGTAAGTGGTAGTCTAGCAGAAGTCTCCGAGCTTCAAAAACTGATACTCTTAACCACTATACGTTCAAATAAAATTGAAAAACAGAAAAGGAGTTTTAGGGGAGAAAATCTTAATTTCGTGTTCAGTCAGTTGATATTTCGGTATTTTTCCTATCACTCTTACGTTGTGAAAGATAATTGTACAAAGAGTTACATGTATTTTTTTTTCACTTACTCAACAAGTATTTCTTGAGAATCTATGGGCCATGCCCTGTTCTGTGAGCTGAATAAGACAGACAATAATAATATTACTCTAATTCTGTTTGGAGGTATTTAGTGAAATGTTTACATCTTACACATGGAGAGATGTTAAGTAGACAATTGAATATATTCCTGCCCAAAGCTCAATGTATAGGTCAGGGCTGGAGGTGTGGCTTAAATGCCTTAAGTACTCTTCACTGCTGAACCATGTAGGGTATTTAAAGCCACAGAACTGGTTGAGATCATTTAGGGAGAAAGTGATGAAAAGGAGGATGAAGAAGACCCAGCTGGACCTTGGAGTGCTCCAACATTTAGCAATGGACTGGAAGGGGAATGGGATGGAGAGTCAGTGAGGTAGATACAGACTAGTCTTGGCCTGGAAGAAGAACCAGTGGTCAACTATGCTGAAAGCCCAGGCTAAGAAAGTAGCTGCTGGATCTGACAAGGTGAAGGTCGCTGGTGACCTTGACAAGTACAGTTCAGTGCTGAAGAAAGGAAGCAAAATATGCATGCATTTTGGAGGAAATTGGGTTAAGAAGTGAAGTAGGTGTAACACTTTTGTATTATTATTGGCATTATGTCATCAGTATTTTCTATGTCATTATGGGGTTGTTGTAAATATTTTTAATGGCTCCATAGCATTCATGGATATTATTTTAATGTGGATTTTTAAAAAAAAATTAATTTTTTATTAACATATAGTGTATTATTAGCCCCAGGGGTACAGGTCTGTGAATCGCCAGGTTTACATACTTCACAGCACTCACCATAGTGCATACCCTCCCCAGCATTCATGGATTTTTTTTTAAGATTTTATTTATTTATTTGACAGAGAGATCACAAGTAGGCAGAGAGGCAGGCAGAGAGAGGAAAGCAGGCTCCCTGCTGAGCGGAGGCCCGATGTGGGGCTCCATCCAAGGACCCTGGGATCATGACCTGAGCCAAAGGCAGACACTTAACTGACTGAGCCACCCAAGCACTCCGGATTTTTTAATAATAAAATAGAGAAGCACCCAATATTTGGCTGACTTCCAGTAAGCTAATTGGCTTTTTTTCTTTAGGTGATTCTTCACCTTAATGTGTAATTAATCTCTTAAGGAAGTCTATAAAAGCTGTAGACCTTCTCCTCAGAAAAGAGCAAATAAGGTCATTCACACAAAAGTGTGGAAATCATTTCAGAAAATTAGAAGTCTGCAGTCATCTGAAGGTAGGAGGCCCCACTCTAAGCAATATTCCCAGCTAGTTGCTAAAATCACTCCCTAGATAATTGCGTCCTTTTCTTTCTCTGTTACTTATTTTTTGTATTGGAGTTAATGGGACTGTAAGGAATGGAGAGAAAAGTGAAGATCAAGGACACTAAAAGAACCGACACTTGTATGTTACATATTGCATGGTTATACATTACATGATCCTCATATACAAGCATACATCATTTTATTGTGTTTCACTTTATTGCCCTTCACAATACTGTTTTTTACAGATTGAAGGTTTCTGGCAACCCTGCATCGAGCATGTCTATCAGTGCCATTTTCTCAACAGCATTTGCTCACTTCCTGCCTCTGTGTCACATTTTGGTAATTCTTGCAATTTTTCAAACTGTTTCATTACTATTATATTTGTTATAGTTAACTGTCATCAGAGATTATGATTTGCTGAAAGCTTAGATGATGGTTAGCATTTTTTTTATCATAAAATATTTTTTAAGGTTTTAGCTTAAATCCCAGTTAGTTAACATACAGTTAACATACAGTCTAATATTAGCTCCAAATGCACAATACAGTGATTCAACACTTCCCTACAACACCCTTAATCCCCATCACCTGTTTCACCCATCCCACCATCCACCTCCCCTCTGGGAACCATCAGTTTGTTCTCTAAAGTTAAGAGTTTGTTTCTTGGTTGGTCTCTCTCTATTTTTTTTCCCTTTTCTCATTTGTTTTGCTTCTTAAATTCCACATATGAGTGAAATTACATGATATTTGTCTTACTCTGACTTATTTCACTTAGCATCATACTCTCTAGTTCCACTCATATCATTGCAAATAGCAAGACTTTTTTTCATTCATTTGAATCACTTTATTTTATTTTTTTTAAAGATTTTATTTATTTATTTGACAGACAGAAATCACAAGTAGGCAGAGAAGCAGGCAGAGAGAGAGGAGGAAGCAGGCTTCCCACTGAGCAGAGAGCCCAACGCGGGGCTCGATCCCAGGATCCTGGGATCATGACCCAAGCCGAAGGCAGAGGCCTTAGCACACTGAGCCACCCAGGTGCCCCATTTGAGTCACTTTATTGCGATATTTGTATTATTGTGATGGTCTGGAACTGAACCTACAATATCTCTGAGGTATGCCTGTATTAATAACTTTGGTTGAACAACCTGTTTATATAACATGATGGTTAAGAGCAAAAATGCTGGGAACAGATTACCTGTGTTTATGTCCTAGCTCTGTCTTTTATTAGTGGTACGACCTTTGGGGAAGTTACTTACCCTATCTGAGCATGATTTCCTTAAATGTAAAATGGAATTAACAAAAGCACCTATTTCACAGGGGGCTGTTGTGCAGAATAAATAAGCTAATGGAGGAGTGGCACTTGGGACGGTGTCAATATACCATAACTATGCAACCTTTGATTAATTACTTAATCTATCCGAGATGTAGCTTTCTGATCTATTAAATGGAGATGATAGTAATACCAATTTTACAAGTTACTGTGTTGGCACATAGCAAATGGAATAAATATTTGCTGAGTGGATAAATAAGTAAATATTTATTCTAGCTACCTAACAAGTTCTTTTAGGGTAGGAACCATGTATTTTTTTCAACTCTGCACCACCAACATATCTCTTAAACTTAAGAATTGTTTAGTGAATGTCTGTTGAATTACTAAAACATTTAATACTTTATTTAACCCTGAAAACCTCAAGTGTAATATAACTCCTGCATTGGATGTGGGTTATACCATGTGATTTTTAAGTCTCTCCCAAAGCTAAGTTTCTGAGGTTCTATGTTCTAAGTTTCTGAAGCAGCCATAGGAAACATCTCTGTTTACTTATGATTATCTCCTTGCCCTCAGCTTTTTTCCTCTGTGCCAAAGCCTTGAATACCCCATGTCATCCTCTGTTTTCCCCCACTGTCATTCTGCCTGATCCATTTATTCCAGTCAGGAAATTTACAGTTTCTTCCTTCCTTCCTTCTTAAGCTTGATGGGGAATTCTTGGAAGTTTTACCTTTTAAACTTTGTTTCCTTATTACCTAGTACACTATAACTTCAAGCCCATGGAACCGTATGATTACATGAGTTTATAGAAGTGGAATCCGGAGAAGGCTTCTGGGTAGAGGTGACATCTAAGCTGAGACCCAGGAGATGAATAGAAGTTAGCCAGGCAAAGGAGGAATACAGACATGAATCATGTTATCTAGGTAAAGGGAAAAGTATAAAAGGAAGGGAATAGTATATGAAAAGGTTCAAAATGGTTGGATATACATTTGGTTATGTCTAATTCCTCATCCTAAGCCACACCCTGTCAAGTTAGCACTGGGCACTGGCATTATCCCTATCATCCTTGGGCTAATGGAAGGAAAATATAAGGGACACAGTGAAACTGAGAGATGGGGAGAGCCTCAGTTTCCTGATCTATAAAGTAGGGACAACAGTCATACAAGGCTCCTGAAAGATGAGCTAAGATATTATAGGTGATGGGTCTATATGGGGGTGGGTCTGTCTGGTGGCATGGTCTTGTCTAGAAAGGGGCTCAAGGGATGGAATATGTCAAATAAGAGATGATCTCAACCCAACAAGGGACTAAGGAAGTGAGGTCTCAAATGCACAGAGACAAGTGAAGTGAAAGAGAAGAAAGAGTGGACCAAGGAGGATCTCTTGTAAGTAGCAGGGCAAGCTGATCCAGAATACTGATCCAGAAGTCATCCTGTTCTTGAAAGAACTATGTGCTGTTCACAGTTGTGTGGAAATCAGAAGGCATCAAGAGCATGGAGGTTAAGATACAGAAGAACAGTTGGGATTTTCCATGGTTAGCTGATAAGTGGACTAGTGACTTAACCACTCAGCCTCAATTTCCTTATGTTTAAAAAAAAGCATAATAACCCAACCTGCCTTTTTACTTCCTGGTTGGTAAGGAGATCCTTTGTTGTAAAGTAGGTCAAAGTCTCCTATAACTCAAGAGAGTTATTTAATCATCAGTTATTACTGTTTTTATAGTTGTCTTTCTCAATTATGTGACCACATTTTAGCATGGGACCGCTGAGCTTCTGTTCTCCTTTCCTTTGTTTAAAATGCAGGCATCAGAAATATCAGACCAGAAATTACAGGTTGTTGGGTTTCACAAGCCCAGTGTAGCCCATTAGTATGTTTTGTTTACAACATTTAAAAAAATATTTTATTTACTTGTTTCAGATAAAGAGAAAGCACAAGCTGGGGGTGGTGGGCAGAGGGAGAGGGAGAAGTGGACTCTGCTGAGCAGGGAGCCCAATGTGAGGCTCAGTCCCAGGACTCTGGGATCATGACCTGAGCTAAAGGCAGATGCTTAACCTACCGAGCCACCCAGGTGACCCTGTTTATAATATTCTTAAAATATTTTAATTTGTCAAAAATCTGGGAATTTCAGGTGAAAATCCAGAATTCCTGCTTCTCTTGCAAAAATCTGTGAAACTCACCTACATTTGGAAAAGCAACAATCAAGGCACCTGAGTGGCTGTCAGTTAAGTGTATCCAACTCTTGATTTCACCTCAGGTCATGATCTCTGGGTCCTGGGAAGGAGCCCTGCGTTGCGCTCCCCGTTGAGCATGGAGCCTACTTAACATTCCCTTTCTCACTCTGCCCAACCTGTCCCCTACCTCATGCTGCACTTGCGCTCTCTCTCTCTCTAAAGAAAAAAAAAAAGAAAGAAAGAAAAAAAGGAAAAGCAACAGTCAGCTGGAATTGAATAGTGGCAGCCCCCTTGTCCCCGTCCTCATGACTCCCTGAGGTCCTTCACTGGCCCATACATTAGTTTAAGGTGTCCACCTGGCCCTGTAGGCATTTCAGTTTGCAGCCTCTGCATTAGACTCTTCCAAGTAGAAGGCTGTTATCTTTGATTTTAAGCATACCTCTTGCAAATAGGTTGCTGCTGCTGCTTTTCTTGTTGAATACAGTGAGTGACTCAACTATTTACAGGGGAGTTGATGTGGTTCTCAGTTGGTGCTAAAATATTTGTAATCCCCTTCCCCATCCTCTGAAACATACACACATGTGCACCCACATGCACATGCATATATGTGCACGCATGCACTCATGTGTACACACCATTGTCTTCTGTGTTCAACTTGTTTTCCTTCCTCATTTCCACTCACCATTTGCATTTCTGCCATGAATGTTAAATTCCTTATTTTCTTTTAAAAGATATGAGAGGATGGGTGTCTGGGTGGTGCAGTTGGTTAAGCATCTGCCTTTGGCTTGGGTTGTGATCCTGGAGTCCTGGGATCAAGCCCCATCAGGCTCCCTATGGAGTCTGCTTCTCCCTCTCCCTCTGCCCCTCCCCCTGATTTGTTCTGTGTCTCTCCCTCAAATAAATGAATAAAAATCTTTTTAAAATTTGAGAAGATAATGTACAGTAACCCACGTTTTGAACAATTTAAGCATCTACACATTTTACATACTTATTTTTTTAAAATATTTTATTTATTTATTTGACAGAGATCACAAGTAGGCAGAGAGGCAGGCAGAGAGAGAGAGGGAGAAAGCAGGCTCCCTGCTGAGCAGAGAGCCAGACTCGGGGCTTGATCCCAGGGTCCTGGGATCATGACCTAAGCCGAAGGCAGAGGCTTAACCCACTGAGCCATCCAGCTGCCCCTTACATACTTATTTTCATGATTTCTATTCTTTAAAAATTTTTTTTATTGTGTTATGTTAGTCACCATACAATACATCATTAGTGTTTGATATAGTGTTCTAAGATTCACTGTCTGTGTATAGCACCCGGTGCTCCATGCAATATGTGCCCTCCTACTCTTTATTTCTATCCTTAACTAGATTACTGATGTCTTCTTTAGGAAGGATGAGCAGTCTCATAATTTGGATGTATTTCTCCTTTTCCATTTTCCTACCCTCCCCTCGGATTATGCCTTTGCATCAAATTATTTTTTTTGTCTTGGTTGTTTTACATCATAGTTGCTTCTTGATTGAGAGGTGAAGTGAGCTTGGACTCCACTGCCAGATCTCCCAGGCTCCCTTGCTCTGTCACTACTGTGTGGGCCTCAGTTTACTGAGGCAATTCAAGCGCCCCTCATGAGGTTGTTATGAAGAATCAGTAACCTAGTAAGTTGGTTTCCAAAGTGTGGTCCCCCTAAGCAGCAGCATCAGCACCCTATGGAATCTTGTTAGAAATGCAAGCTCTCAGGCCCCACTGCAAACCTACTGAATCAAAACCTCTGGAGGTGGGTCCCTTGGTAATCAGTGTTTTCACAAACCTGCCAGATGATTCTGATGCAGGCTTAAATTCAGGAATCACTGATTTAATGTATGTTAAAGCACCTGGAATGTTGGCACATGTCACTCTTGGTGTCTGAAGTTCAGGTTAGGTACCAGGAAGGACCTGTGTATGAGACTCTATTTCTTCAGTGAACTAATTGGTTCAGAGAAGAGCATGTGTCCCAAGCTGGGCTAAGAGCCCTATCTGGAACTTTGGGTAGAGCTATAGGGAAAGAGGAGGTGGTTCTTCTTCTTCTCCTTCTTCTTCTTCTTTCTTCTTTCTTCTTTCTTCTTCCTCCTCCTCCTTCTCCTTCTTCTTCTTCTTCTCCTCCTCCTCCTCCTCCTCCTTCTCCTTCTCCTTCTTCTTCTTCTCCTTCTTCATATGCCAAGATAATAGGAGCCTGAAGCTCTTGGTGGCCATTTCAAGGAGAAGTTGGCCTGAAAATGAAGTTTACACAAAGGAAAATAGAGCTGAGAGAAAAATAGGGAGGGAAAGGGAAGGGAGGAGAGGGAGAGAGACATTGAGAGATTGAGATTAACTACTTTGAGCCAATGGATCCTTCAGTCCTTGGATTTTTTAGTTACCTTGCTTCATTAATTCCCCCTTTCATGACTAAGCATGTTTTAATTGAGTTCTGTCACTTGTAGCCAAAATAATATTTATACAGCTAATGTAAAATTTTTGTGTTGCTGATAAACAAGGCTGGAAACTTAAGCCTTCCTCTGAATACAAATATTTATATAAGGAATAAGAATCAAAAAGTCAAATATAAAATCTTGATGATAGGAGTCAGTGTGATGGATTGGAAAAAGTAACAGGCCAGGAGTCAGAAAACCTGTATTCTAGTCTTGAGAGGTTCATTCCACTGTGACTTTGTAAAATTAACCATGTTTTCAAAGGAAGTAGTGTACAAAGTCATTATTTAAATGTTGCATTATGTGAAATCAAAGAATTAATAGAGATGCTTTGAGAACTTCATACATATATAAAATGGTAAGTTTTCAATATTAGTAAGAGAAGATGGAGAAAGGGACACTTTTTACCATGATATGATACTTTATTTTTTTTTAAAGATTTTATTTATTTATTAGACCGAGAGATATACAATGAGAGAGGGAACACAAGCAAGGGGAGTGTGAGAGGGAGAAGCAGGCTTCCTGCCAAGCAGGGAGCCCGATGTGGGGCTCGATCCCAGGACCCTGGGATCATGACCGGACTGAAGGCAGACGCTTAACAGCTGAGCCACCCGGGTGCCCCATGATATGATACTTTAAAAGATACACTTAAACATACATCTGAAGAGGATGAAAAAAACAAGCCACAGAATGGGAAAAATATTTGCAAAACACAAATCAGAATAAAGACCTGTATGCAAAATATGCAAAGAACTTAAAATTCAACAATTAAAAACTCAACTAAAAAATAGATAAAAGAACTGACTAGGTGGCTCACTAAAGAAGATACACAGATGGCAAATAAACACATGAAAGATGCTCAATGTTATATATAATTAAAGAATTGCAAATTAAAATAACAGTGAGATACTCCTACATACCTGTAGAATGGCTAAGTTCCAAAATAGTGACAACACCAAGTGCTGGTAACAGTCTGGAGCAATAGGAACTCTCATTCATTGCTGGTGGGAATGCAAAATGGGATAGCCATTTTGGAGATACTTATTTATTTATAAGTAATCTTGCACCCAATATAGGGCTCGAACTCACAATCCTGATATCAAGAGTCACATGCTCTACCGACTCAGCTAACCAGGTCCCTAGGATAACCATTTGGGGAGACAGTTACCTATTTCTTACAAAGCTAAACAAAGGCTTATCATATGGTCCAGCAGTCTCTCCCTTAGATAAGCTAATGAATTGAAAACTTATGTCCACACAAAAATCAGCACATGAATGTTTATAGCAGCTTTATTCATAATTGCCAAAACTTGGAAGAATTAAGATATCCTTTATTAGGTGAATGGATAAACAAACCACGGTTCATCCATATAATATGGTATTATTCATCAGTAAAAAGAAGCCATCAGATCATGAAAAAAAATGATAGAAGTATAAATGTGTATTGCTAAGTGAAAGAAGCCAATTTGAAAAGGCAACATATGTATGACTCCCAACTATATGATGTTCTGGAAAAGGCAAAATTACAAAGACAGTAGAAAAATCAGTGGTTGCCAAGGACTTGGGGAAAAATAGGGAGAGCTGAAACCAATGAAACACAAGATTTTTAGGGCAACGAAACTATACTGTATGATACTTTTTTTTTAATTTATAATTTTTTATTTTTTTTTATAAACATATTTTTATCCCCAGGGGTACATGTCTGTGAATCGCCAGGTTTACACACTTCACAGCACTAACCATAGCACATACCCTCCCCAATGTCCATTACCCCACCCCCCTTTCCCGACCCCCTTCCCTCCAGCAACCCTCAGTTTGTTTTGTGAGATTAAGAGTCACTTATGGTTTGTCTCCCTCCCAATCCCATCTTGTTTCTTTTCTTCTTTTTTTACCCCCCCTAGTCCCCCATGTTGCATCTCTACTTCCTCATATCAGGGATATCATATGATAGTTGTCTTTCTCTGATTGACTTATTTCACTAAGCATGATACCCTCTAGTTCCATCCACGTCGTTGCGAATGGCAAGATTTCATTTCTTTTGATGGCTGCATAGTATTCCATCGTGTATATATACCACATCTTCTTTATCCA
>PISX010019143.1:0-38847 GCA_004024625.1 Mellivora capensis
GGAAAGTATAATTAGCAGGCAGTCCATGACAGTATCCATTTTGATAGAAATGATCAAGTCAAATTCATGATATCTTTCAGAATAAGTTACCAGGACTTAATCAATAGTTATTACTTGCTTAGCATTTGGCCAGGTACTATTCTAAGCATTTCTCTTGGATCATTTCATTTGATCTTCACAGCAACCCTGAGTTAGGTGCTATCATTATCCCTATTTTATAACTGGGGACTTTGAGTCACAGAGAGGATAATTCACTTGCTAAAGGTCACAGAGCTAGTAAGTAGTTGAGATTGGCTTTGAACACATTTAGACTGGTTCCAAGGTTTGCACTCAACCACTGTTCTATGCTTCCTCTACTTACATAAAGGAAGGCAAGGGGAAAGTCACGAGATCGATTTTTAGTCATCGATCTGAGACAAAAAGTCACACTCTGAGATAAAAATAACATATATGAAAAGTTGGGTTTAGAGCCTAACAGCCAAGCATATTATTAACAAATATTAAAATGTTGACCTCATTTTATCTTATTTGGGTAAAAGAACTGGCTTGAAAGGGTGGAAAATATTTATTTTCTTTAAAAAAATGTAAAATGTATGCATTTATGAAAGGTGATCATCCACAGAGCTGGAGTGCAGCACCGGAGAAAGGGACTTCACTTCAACGTTTCCACGGGTCTAGTGAAATCTGGAGAGGCTCCTCCACAAGCACTTCCAAGATGCTTTGACGAATTTGATCCCACTGGCCATATGGGTTTTATGTTACGACTCACCTGATGCTTTTGATACTTCTCTCTCTAGCTCCTTCCCACACTCCAACTGAGGGATGACATCATGCTTGGAAATTGGAAGCCCTGTTCATGGA
Organism: Mellivora capensis; assembly: GCA_004024625.1. Classification (NCBI taxonomy): domain Eukaryota; kingdom Metazoa; phylum Chordata; class Mammalia; order Carnivora; family Mustelidae; genus Mellivora; species Mellivora capensis. The sequence continues at coordinate 862 of PISX010019143.1, forward strand.
AAAAGAAAAATTCATTTGGTAAAGAGGTTATTCAGTGTTATTTCTTTGGTTATTAGGAAGATAGCATAAGAGAAAGAAAGAGGGGTGCCTGGGTGGCTCAGTCGGTTAAGCGGCTGCTTTCTTCTCAGGTCATGATCTCAGGGTCCTGAGAGTGAGCCCCACATTGGGCTCTCTGCTCAGTGGGGGGTCTGCTTCCCCACCCCCCTGCTACCCCCCCAACTTGTGCTGTCCAGCTCTCTCTGTAAAAAAATATAATTATGAGTTAACTATTTTCTTGGTAGTATGGTTTCAGACTGTAAGGGGTTCAAGAAATAGGAAAAATTTTTCTCTCTGGTTTTCCTTTGAGAATAAAATCTGTCCAATACATACTAAAAGTTTGCTATACCTGTCACAGAATGTAGATTTATTTGTAAAACAGTATCTCAAGCTCAAATTACCAATGTCCCCGAAGTGTTCCTGCTCTGTCTCATAATGGCCCTGATGAGCCTGACACCCGCCACCCTGCTCCGTCTTCTCTCTCTCCCCATCACACACTACTCTTCCCACATGCCCTGTGCCTCCAGCTGGTGGTTGCCTTTGAGATGTGGGCCACATTCCCTTTAACCCCCTTATACAAGCTGCTTCCTCTTCCTGAATGTTCTCCCCCTGCCGCATCCTTTCAGCTATTTCAATCCTGCTCACATTTCATATCTCAGCTCAGGTGTTACCCTCTCAGGGAAGGCTTTCCTGGCTCTCGGGGCTGAAGTGCCATGTTCATTCCCTTCTCTCGAGTGATGCACACACTGACTTTGTGCATCATGTTTGTGTCTCCTATTCGATGGGAAGCTCCATGAGAGCCAAGGCCGGGTCTAATTTTGCTCACAGAAGCAACCCCAGTTATCTGGCACAGAGCAGAAACACTGTATTTGTCAAAGGCTGAATGAAGGAAGGAACACTTGAAGAAGAAGCGGTAGAAACAAGTTTAAGTGAAGTTCTGTAAAAGTGGGCATGGGAACACAGGTGGGGAAGGGAAGCCTAACCTTGATCTATGTGACAGGAACACAGCTCAGATTGTCTCCTAAAATGTAGGGTAAGGGAGCAGAGTGGGTCATACTCATTAGTAGGTGTCTACTAATTTTTCTAATTCTGTATTAAAAAATTCCTGTACAACTTTAATTTAATATTGATACATTAAAACAGACCAGTTCCCTGGGAAGCTAGCAAATGAAAGTCTTGTCTCTCTTTCAACTACCACTTTTGCCATGGCTCCTTGAACGTACCTATGAGTATACTGGGTAATTTTGTTTGTGGTCAGCATTTTAGTGTTTATGATACAGCTCTCCAAAAATAAATGGTAAAAACAATTCATATAAGTTATGATATAAGTTATGAGTTAAGAGAACTACCTAATTGGAAAATCCTCTGCTCAAAATAATTTAATTTTTTATTTTTATTTTTATGTTGGATCTTTTTTTTTACTTAAATTCAATTAATTAACATAGAGTGTATTATTCGTTTCAGAGGTAAAGGTCACTGATTCGTCAGTCTTATATAACACCCAATGCTCATTACATAACCTGCCCTCCTTAATGTCCAGCCCCCAGTTATCCCATTTCCCCTCTCCCCTCCCCTCTAGCAATGCTGTCTGTTTCCTAGTTAAGAGTCTCTTACAGTTTGTCTCCCTCTGATTTCATCTTGTTTATTTTTCCCTCCCTTCCCCTATGCTCCTCTGTTTTGTTTCTTAAATTTCATATATGTTAATTCTTTAATACTTGAAGTATGAAATCACTACCCTTTTTATTTAAGTTCATGGTCCCTTAAGGCCATATGCCTTAGGAGTAATCAACACAGCAATATAATTTATACGGTCTCCTCTCTTTACAAATAGTAACAGACTAACTGGCAGTTCCTTTCAGACTTTAGTTTCCTGAGAAAACCTCAGCAATTGAACTTGTTAAAGAGCTGCTGCTCAGTGTGCATGTGCTGGGGCTGGAAGACACAGGAAGACCAACCGGAAACTGTCCAGCAGAGGTTACTGACTCTGTCTCCCTTTTCCTCTGAAAGAGATCTACAAATTCAGATCAGAACCCCCAGCGTTTCAGACCTATGTGCTGGGAGGCAGGTCTGAAGCTGTCAGATAGTCTCACTGCCTTTACCACAGAGTCTGCTATTCTCCCAGGGTCTCAGGCCAGAGCCTACGGAAACATCTTGACTAATTTCCCTTCAATCAGAGAGATATATTTCATCTTGCTGGGCCTCTACAAGCTTTTATGGGGCTTTATTTACCTTCGGAATAAGACCTCGTGTAGGTTTTCCTGCAGACGGACTACAAATACCTAAGCTTCCCTTACCACAATCCAGCTCACCCTACAGTAACAAACATACCGTGAAGACCTCCAACGTGCTTACAGACTTTCTGCCAAAGCTGTTTCTCTCTCCTTTATTCTATTCTCCAACTACCTACTCTCTCTTATTTTCCAAAGTATAGCTTTTATCCCAGTATTTTTTCCCTCAAATACTCTAGAGGATGGAAAACCTCTTCCAAGGCCGTTTATGACTTGTTCTACTAATCATTTCTGCATCTTTATACGTATATATGTCTTCTTGTTGATTAACTATTTTCCTTATCTCTATCTTATTTCCTTGGTAAATTTTGTGAGCCAGGGAAACTGGCTTTTATTACTTTGCATCTGACCATGAGGCCAATGACAGCACCAAAGAGCGAGTAAGAGTGAACTGAGCACTCAGTGGATCGAGAAGGAATGCCAAAGGGAAAGTTCTGCACAAGTGAGCATTTACTGTCTGGTTCATCACTCATCATTTTATCAGGATGAACCCAGTGGTCAAGGAATCATGGGTGAGCAACTCCTAAACAACGGAGGAAATCATATTTCTGTTCTGAAAACAAAAGAGAAAAACGAAGAAATTAAACCCACCTGGGATGCAGGCAGGGGTCAGTAGCACGGTGGTCATGCCATTTTCTCCAGCATAAAAAAGGTGTGAGTCTTCAGAAAATAACCCTACAAGTGGAGTCAGGAGCCAAGATGATTACTCTTGCCTTGTAGTAAACTTGCAGATACTGCCGTACACAGCTACTTGTCACCTAAGAAGAGTCAACACAGGAAATCAAGGGACAATCCCACAACATCCCTGAATCAAGACAAACATGACCATCATTGCCTCCCATTCCTCCTATGCTCCTCTGCCCTTAAACTCTAGTAAGACTCTGCTGTGAAAATCTGGACATATAAATTAAATACGTATTTCTCTCTCTCATCGGCTGAGTGAGAGTCCAAGTAATACTCAAAGTTTCTGTGTGTCCATCCATTCCTCACTTAATGACCCATTCTTGTTCTATTCCAGGCTCAGAGGATGAAGGAAGACTAGTTAAAAGTCTTCTTGAACACTGGTTTTTCAGATACAATACTGACATTCTTAGGAAAGCAATGGGTCTTATGGGGGGGGGGGGGATCCTGGATTCTAAACAAATCCTGTGACTTCTGGAATCCTCACTTTACCCATCTGCCAAACGGGTATGACAATCTCCTTCCTACCACCTTATGGGGTTCCCGTGAAGAGAAAACGAAATCATTATCAAAAGCCACATTGTTGGATATGATGATTTTGGGTGCGAGGGAGGCATACATCATTCCAAAGTCCAGCAGGGCAATGAGGTAGCGGGTTCTCCCTCAAAACCTCAACGTGAGACCAACCAGCTGGAAAGGGCCTTGGTCTCACCGGGAAGACGGGATGCTTCCCCTTCCAGAGACTGCCCAGCCAGAGGGCAGCCTTTCCCTTTTTCACTCCAGCAGGCTCTGCGGCCGCATCCCTCCGAAATTCTCACCTCTGCCCCAGGCTCCATGGCTACTCCCTCCCCCGGCCTGCGCAGGTGACGAAGGCCGCGGGAGAAAGGAGCAGCGAAAGCGCGAGGGACCCAGGGCGTCCACCGCTCTGGTGCACTCGGAGGCCCGGGACCGCGCGCGCGAATCTCGCAGGGCAGCCTGGCGCCACCCCGGGGCCCTCCCGCCGCCCTCCTTCCGGCCACTCAGACTTGGAATGCCCTGCGTTCAGCCCTCCTCGACAACAGGCTCGACCTCCTGCTCGACGGGGAGGAAGCCCCGGCCAGGCGACAAAGGTATCTAGGAGTCCGCCAGGCCAAGTTTCGCCGGCCCGAACTCGAGGCTGAACTACAACTCCCAGAATCCTCCGCGGGGCGCGGCGCACGTCACGGAACGCCGCTTCCCAGAGGACTCCGCGGGCCGCTAGCCAGGCGGACCTCCCCATTCGGGGCTGATAGTCCCGCGACGCCAGGCAGTTAGTGGCTCTCCGAGAGCGTCGAACCCCCTAGAAAAACCCTTGCGGGCTGCTCGAAAGGCCGCGCCTTCCTGGTGCTGACTCTGGACCCAAGCCCACAAGATGTATTCGGCCGCGCTAAACCCCGCCTAGCATGACACATTTACTGACCCGCAACTGTGAGGGGCCAAGGGCCTGGCGGCACCCTGCCCCTCCCCCGCCGGGTTCCCTCTTTACCTGCGGTGCTCCCTCAGAGGGGAGGCGCCCGCATCCCCGTCGCTTCCTTTCTGCGCCTCCAAGGTATGAGCCCACTGTGACGGGAACAGGGATTATATACAGTAACCAGGGGTGTGTATTTCAGGCTGCATCTCCGAATAAGGAAAAGTGAAATCTCAGTCCTGGAAATCACCTCAACACAGACACAGGTCCCCAAGAAGTTATTAGTTAGTAGCTGGTACCGCTAACCTCAAGGCGACTGGAACATGAAAAGTCTCTCAAGACTCCACAGAGAAGTTCGAGGAGCTCCCGACTGGGACTGGGTGTATCTTCAGGCCGGTGCATGGTCTCCCGTATCTTCCCACAATGAAGTAGCCGGCTTTCTCTAGTTCACATTTCCAGGAAAGAAAATCAAATTAGCCTAACTGTCCCTGTTTGGGTAGAAGCCACAATGACAATTTCTCCTTGCTCTGATAGCGTTCCCAACTTCTACGTAGACCTAAAACTTCCTAGAGTAAAGATTAAATTTCTTATCATCCCTACCTCTTGCCAGGGAAATGACAGCAAAGTGATTCTTTTTTTTTTTTTTTAAATTTATTTATTTGTCAGAGAGAGGGAGAGAGAGAGCGAGCACAGGCGGACAGAGTGGCAGGCAGAGGCAGAGGGAGAAGCAGGCTCCCTGCCGAGCAAGGAGCCCGATGTGGGACTCGATCCCAGGACGCTGGGATCATGACCTGAGCTGAAGGCAGCCGCTTAACCACCTGAGCCACCCAGGCGTCCCAGCAAAGTGATTCTTAAAGGGAAGAGGAAAACTCCTCCATGCAGGCTGGAACACAAGTCCTCGTGAACCACGTGGATAAGGTTAACCCCAGAGGAATGGCAAACCCATCCCATAGAAGGAACTGAGCCCCTGACAATTTGGCGGAACAGAGCTTGAGCTTTCACGTGAGATGTAAACTTCTATTTTATGTAAGCCACTCTTACACTGGGTTTGTTATACAGATAGCTACACTTATCTCCTAACTGGCTTGTGAGATCGGCTGCTTTTGGTCCAGTCAGCTAGGGCTGAGAGGAGAGAGGGCATGTGGTAGAGAACACTGCTCTACCAGCTCAAAGAACAACTGAAAGGAGCTCCCCCCCCCAACTCCCTTCCTCCATTAGCAAGACCTATCTATGGAGTGGATAGTTAATTTGAAAAACTGTTATATACGAAAGGTGCCACTAGTTGACTTGTCTAAAAGGGAGGGTGGTTGAACACCTGCGATACTGTCCCCCCATTTGTTAACCAACCCCATCACAGAAATCCCCCTTCTTTTATTACCAAATCAATGGTCAGTTCTCATTCTTCCTATCTATCACCAGCAGTTGATAAAACTGACTATTCTCTGTTCCTGGAAAAACTCTGGTTTTCCTCCTTGACTGGTCACTCCTTCTCAGTCTCTTAAGTAGACTCCTCTTCTCCCCAGCCTCCAAACCAGTGATTCTCAAAATGTACCATGATCAGAATCGCCTGGAAGGCTTGTTAAAACACAGTGCTGAACTCTCTCTACCCTTATTCAGGGTGCTGGGGTGGGGCCAGAGATTTTGCATTTCTAACAAGTTTCCAAGGGCTCCTGAAGCTGCTCTAAATGTTGGAATGTCGCAGGGCTCAATCCTTGAGCTCAATCTTGTTCAGTCTACATGTTCTAAATACCATCCAAATGTGATCAATTCCCAATTTCTATCTCTAACATGGGCTTCTCCTCTGACCTTGAGCTGTCTCAATCTCTTTACTCTTTCCTTGTTTAATAAATATCTCTTATATAGGATGTTCAAAACGGAACTTTTGATGCCCTTCCTCCCCCAATGCCGTAATTCTTCCTCCTGTAGTTTTCCTTAATTCATTAAATGACAACTCTTCCTTCTAGTTGCTCAGTCCAAACACCTTGGAGTCATCATTCTTCTCTTTATCTTACAACCCACATCCAGTTCCTCTGCAAATCCTGTTGGCTGTACTTTCAAGATACATGCAGAATCTGACCATGTCTCACCACGTCCACTGCTGCCCCCCCTGGTCTAAGCACCCAACGTCTGTTACCTGGATCACTGCAAATGCCTGCTCACTGGTCTCACTCTTGCCCTTGCCCTACACATCCTATTCTCAACACAGCTGCTCTCTATCTCAAGACAAAGCCAAAGTCCTTACAGTGGCCCACAAAGCCCTGAAAAATCTCCCTGATCTCATCTTCTACCACTTTCCCCTCATTTGTTCTTCTGCAGCCACACTGGCCTGTCATTCAATCCAGTGAGGCATGCTTCCAATATGGAGCCTCTGTACTTCTTCCTCTGCCTGGACAGACATTCTGGTGGGGTGGGGGTATCCAGCATATGCTTGGAGGGTATCCACGTGACTTGCTCTCTCACCTCCCCAAGTTTGTTCCCCTTCTTTGTGAAGCCCTCACAGACCACTTCTTTATTTTCTTCCACAGTACTTATCTTTTTCTAACATATAATTAATTTTGTTTATTGGGTATCTCCCAACACACATACGCCACAGATTAAGGTCCATGGGAGGAGTATCCCAGAGTATTTACTGCTCCTTAGATGATCAGTAGCCGCGTATATGCTTCTCTGTGCTTGTAAAAAAGGTGTAAATGCCTGAAACTAATATTGCCCTCATTGCTTTTCTTGGCTTTCATATTTGTGTGCTTTTGGAAAACTTGGACTTCCTTCATAAATCTACTTTTGTTTACAGAGGCCTTACTTTACAAATCACATAGTCCTGGACAATACCAGCTGGCCCAAGCACATAAATTGGTGTTCCACATTACAGTGGAGTTGGAACACTTTAAGATAAAAATCCATTGGTCCCCAGTGAGTCCCCATAGTCTCTTAAGGGTTTTCCTAAATTTAGTGAGGGCTTGTTTCCTTCTAGTTTGTCTCTGTGTTTGCCACAACATTCCACCAGGAAAGCATCTCTGCATTCCTTAGAGACTACATTGTCTTGACAGGCCATTTACTTTGAGGTGAAAACTGATACGCAGAGTGATAAACAAGGAAACCTTTAGTCGCCACAGAAGAGGGCCAAACTGAAAATGTAAAGGTGGGATTTGAGTGGCAAACAGGTGGAAGTCCCAGGGACATGAGATTCAACAGAAAAGAGAGGAGCTACAGGTCTCGGGTAGGGAGAGAAGAAGGCAGACTGGAGACAGGCAATCAAACTTGGAGTGAAATAAACAGCAAAGGCAATAAATCAGGCATGAATATGTACCTAGTCTCATTACATGTTACCTTTGGGCCTTTGCACATACCCTCAGCACTTTGCTCCACCTCAGCTGCCTGAGCCTATGAACCCACTGCACATCTGACTGCACCAGCTTCAGCTGGACAGTTACCTCTTTGGGGGTGCCAGTCTCTCCCCATCACCTGCCACAGGCCAAACAACTGCACAGCTCAAGTTTCTCGTTCCTTGTACCACTTCCAAGCTTGCCACACAGTGGGCTGTGGGATCTGGCCTCCCTAGGGGTGGCTGCATGAAGCAACCTGAATGTATGAAGGAAACAGGAGGAATCGGGTCAGATACACTCCTTCTACTTCTCTCTGCCTGTCAACTTTAACAGGAATTTCCTTTGGCTGTGAATATAGTGCCTAAATACATAAGGGTTTATTCTCTCTCATGCAAGATCAGAAGTAGGCAGTCTAGAGCTGGTATGGAATCTCCATAAGATCATCAAGGAATCAGATGTCTTCTGTTTTTCTCCTTTCCCATCCTTTAGGTGTGGCTTAGATCCTCAAAGTCACAAGATGGCTGCTGATTCCTGTCCATTAATAAGACGAAAGAAGAGAGTGCCATGTTACTTCTCTCTCTTTCATCCACTGTAATACCAATATGGTATAAGAAATTAAAACAACTGTGCTTTTCAAAAAAAAAAAAACCAACAACTACCTAGATGTGAGGAATCTGTCCTCCTCCTCATCTAAGTGCTCATGTTCTCTCAGTTGCTCTCTGGAATTATTGCTTTATTACTAAGGAGGAATTCCCAAGAAGTGGGTATGAGGAAGCCAATCTATGTCGCCACTGTGTAGGTGTGGATAGGACAGTGTGGATTTTGGCTTCACACATACTGATGTTCTGGCAAGAAGGACATCATGTCTAATAGGAAGTGATGGCCTGGCTCTCAGTTACATCCTCATGTCCGCTGCTTTAGTACTGAAGGATGAGAACTCACGGATGAGCTATGCCTGGAGTTAACTTTGGCTTTGTGATATTCGTTGAGGCTAGACATAGCCCCATCTCCTGGTTCACTGTGGCTGATTTCTTCAGCCTGGAACCCCACCCAGCTGCCATGGCTACAGCTGGCTTGCAACTGGACTTTGAATCTTTGGTGTGTATTATTTTTCCCTTATACATAAATACATTATAAGAAAGGGAAGATGTTGTGTCCAGGGTATGGATGGAACGGCAAAACCAGGCTAAGGGATTTTAGTTATCAATGAGATTAAACAAATATAAAACAAAAACACAACCACTAACCTAGAAACAAGGGCTATAGGCTAGTCTACTAGAGTACAATGGTCAGGTTAGAGGGCAGAAGAGCCCAAGGTCAGGGTAACTAAGGACCCTGAGTGAAGATCACGTGCATACCCAAACACAGGGCTCCAGAAACCTCCAAGAAGAGTGGATTAGGAGCTACCAGCACAATTACAGTAAAGGTATTTACAGTCCTACATACTTACTAGCTTCATGTTAATTTTCTTACTAAAGTTTCTAGTTCTACAAAGTACTTTTGACTGGGGACTCAAGTTCTCATGATTAGACGGGTATTCACGCATTGAGAAAATATGTCGTAAGTGGCAGGCACCACACTGGGGAGACGGCAGTGCACAGATATGAGATAGTTCTCATTCAATTAATAGATAAATAAATAAAGCTTATCTTAGGGTCCCATTCAAACACTTACAAAACATATTGATTGGAGAGCTTCTGACTCATCTGGGGATGGTGAGAGTATTATATAAATTATGAGGCATCCCAGGGGAAGTCTGTGGCATGGTCCACTGGGACTATTTATTGAGACTCTAGACCAAACGGAGGCATGAGAATAAGCATAAGTTAGATGGTGCTCAAACAGAAAAGCTTCCTTTTCTTGCACAAAGGCGTCTTAAGTCTCTGCGGGGGTCCCTTGCAGGACAGAAGCTCTGTGATACTCTGACGCCTGCCTGGCATAACGTCACTGGTGTTGGATGATGGAGGACTTGCATGGAACACCTTCCCACACACGCTGCACTCGTAGGGCTTCTCTCCGGTGTGCGCTCTCTGATGCTGAGTAAGGGGTCTCTTCTGGAGGAAGGCTTTCCCACAGTCGGTACATTTATAGGGCTTGTCTCCGCTATGAATTTTCTGATGCTGCTTAAGAGATGAGCGGTCAAAGAAAACTTTCTCGCGCACTCATTACATTTTAAAGGGCGTTCTCCTGTGTGTGCTCTATGGTGGCGAGTGAGGGAGGAGCGGTCAACCAGGGCTTTGCCACACCCCTTGCATTCATATGGCCACTCTCCATGTGAGTGAGCCGGTGGTGCACAAGGATGCTTTTCTGGCTAAAGGATGTCCCACATTCTGTACACCCGTAAGGACTTTCTCCAGTATGAATTCTCCAATGCCGAGTAAAAGATGAGCGGACAAAGAAAGCCTTGCCACATTCATAACATTTAAAGGGCTTCTCTCCTGTATGAGTTCGCTGATGTTCAGTAAGGGTTAATAAGTCATAGAATGTTTTCCCACATTCGCTGCATTTAAAGGGGCTCTTCCCACTGTGAGACATCAGGTGTTTCTTAAGACTACTTCTATAGCTGAAGGCTTTCCTGCACTCTTGACAGTTACAGGGCTTCTCTCCCATGTGGGTCCTTTGATGACGAGTGAGGGATAAGTGATTATATAAGGTCTTCCCACATACGCTGCATTCAAGGTTTCTCCCCTTACTGTTGGTTTTCTTGGCAGGGGTGGATCTTTGCGAGTCCTCCTTGGGGGAGAATTTCTTCAAAGTTTTCCCTGAAAGATGTTCTTTCTTGGTGCCCTCAAGGGTTTTGGGTCAAGTACAAGACCCAGAGGACCTTTTTTTCTCAGTGTTCCCATTAATGTCTTTTGTGACTTTGCTTTTTTAGAAACATCCTGGCTTTGAGTTGGGTCCTGGCTCTCAAGTATAGCGTTCTGGTCTAAAACAAATAGAAATTACAGATATAACTGGGTCTTGATGCTAGTGAAAAAGAGAACATTATCTACGTTACGAAAAGAATGAACAGGAGTTCATTCTGGGTGGCTCAGTCGGTTAAGTGTCTGCCTTCGGCTCAGGTCATGGTCCTGGGGTCCTGGGATCCTGGGATTGAGTCCCACATCAGGCTCCCTGCTCAGTGGGGAGTCTGCTTCTCCTTCTCCCTCTGCCTCTCCCCTTGGCTTGTGCTCTCTCTCTCTCCAACGCTCTCAAATAAACAAAATCTTACCAAAAAAAAAAAAAAAGGAAAAGAAAAGAATGAATACAAAATACTGCCTGGTTTACTGGTAACTCCTCAAAAGAAAAACATCACAAAGAGGTTGAAAAATGGCAGAGTTAGAACAGAGAAGAGAAGTAGAAGGTGTGCATTAGCCCACCACCCATGTTTCTGTTGTTCATTCACTAGATATTTACTAGGTGCCTACAAAGTGCTCTAAGAAGTCACTGGGACTCTACTGAACAAGAGAAATATGGCCCGGCCCTCACAATGCTTATATCCTACACGACAGAAGACAAAGAATAAACATATAAAATGGAACACATATGGTAAGTCCCATGAAGGAAATAAATGAATGGAAGTTGGAATGGGGTCTTCTTTAGAGGGAAAACTTAAGAATGGTCATCTAGAAGTGACATTTAAGTAGAGCTCTGGAAGATATGTGAGCCATGCGAAAACCAAAAGAAGAACATTTCAGGGAGAGGTACATGCAGAAAAGCAGAGAAGAAGCATGGAAATGACTGGGCAGTTTACTACAGGTCCGTGAGTTTAAACAGGCGAGAGTTAGTGGGAAGATTGGCTAGGACCCGAGAAAGTGAACTGTCAATGACAATGGTTTTTAAGGGAAGGGGAAGGAGATAAGATAAAAGGTAAGTAGGAAAGATAAAAAAGTGTTATCAGAGTTAAATACAAATAGGTCTCAACCCTCCCTCAGCCCACTCCCCCTAAACCCCCAACAGGTAGGACCCTGATGTCTGCCTGTTCATCTGACAAGTACCTGAGTGCTGTGTACCCGGTACTGTTCCAGACACTGGGGTCCAGTAGTGAGCCACATAAAACCTCTGATGGAGTTTATGTTTTCATTGGGGTAGGTATGGACAAGCATGAAACAAACAAGTAAAAATATGGCACGTTAGGAAGACACACTGAGAAACGAGCTAGGTAGCACAGGGGAGGAGGAAAGAGACGGAGAGAGTTCAATTATAGACTGGGTCATCAGGGCAGGCCTGACTGAGAAGACAGCGCATTTGAGCACAAACCCGATGAAGATGACAGGAAAGCCATGTGGCTCTCTGGGTCTGAGTTTTCTAGACAAAGGCCCAGTACCGCAGTGACTGTCTCCACAGGCCTATGACTAGCCCCGCCAGTGCTCTGTAAGTGAACTATCCAGCGAAATCGCAACCACCCAGTTCATACACACCTAGAAACGTGCTTCCTGGGACTTGACTTTCTTCATCTTCCTGAAAATCAAGTTTCCATGGCTCTTCATCTCTCTTCACCTGGAAAATCATGTCAGGTTTAGGAACTAGAAGTCCTGCTCGCCAAGGACAAAATGAGAAATGACTGCTTGGGATGGAAATTCACAACCATCCCAGGGTTTATTAAGATCCCCTTAGTCTCTAGGGAAGAAAATGGAAGTATCCAAAAAACATATGCTAATTTCTAAACTAAGATGCTAATTCTCCTTCTCTGAAGAGAAGTCAGTACTGATTTTTTAGAAAATCTGAATTAGATCTATTGCAGTAGTTGCCCTGATCTAGGAACCTCCCCCGGATGGAATTAGTATTCTTGTGAGTTGAGGGAAAATTCTTAGAGAAGTGGAATGTGGAGAAGGTTCTGCACCTCAAAGAACTAAGGTGAAGAAGCTACCCGCCTTTCTTTTGTAGCTTTTTAAATAATAGATTTGTATCCCTCGGGGCACCTGGGTAGCTCAGTTGGTTAAGCAGCTGCCTTCGGCTCAGGTCATGATCCCAGGGGTCCTGGGATCAAGGCCCACTTTGGGCTCCCTGCTCAGCAGAGAGCCTGCTTCTCCCTCTCTCTCTGCCTGCCACTCTGCCTACTTGTGCTCTCTCTCTCAAATAAATAAATAAATAAATAAATAAATAAATAAATAAGATTTGTATCCCTTAATTATACTTCTGTGCAATTATACTGAATCTGATGCAAATACAAATTAAAATGGAACAGTTTAAGGAATATTATTCAGCTTACATGCAGTTAATATTAAACGCTTAAAACTGAAAACATTAGTAAACAATTTTTTAGAAATCCTTAAAAAGAAAAATTATAATGTCTTTGGCTTTTAATGATTTAAAGTAGTGACATTTATAAATGTCATATATAAATTTATATAGTGACATACGTACATTTTCTATATTTAGTTTTTAAATGCATTACTAAATGTTTAAGACATACAAAAGGCATAAAGACTAAGACAAACACCTACGAACCAATCATCTAACTTAAGAAATAAACATTAAAACTAAGATTGAAGCCCCTCCTTCACTCCCTCTTCCTCCCCACCATGAGGCAACCACTGTACTAAATTTGGTGTTAATCACTATGCATTTAATGTTTCCTCATCTTCTTTGTAGCTTTAAAAATATTTCATGTTCAGGGCACCTGCATGGCTCAGTCATTTGGGTATCTAACTTGATTTTGGCTCAGGTCATGATCTCAGGGTCGTAAGATTGAGCCCCGTGTCTGGCTCTGTGCTGAGGATGGAGCCTGCTTGGGATTCTCTCTCTCGCTCTCTCTCTGCCTTTAATTTTTTAAATTAGAAAAAATGTTATGTTCGTTGTAGACAATTAAGAAATATAAAAAGAGAAAAAGTTACCTATAAAACTACTAGTTAAAGATAATTAGGGGTAAAATTCTGGTGTAGATTCTTCCAGACTTTTCCTGTGCATACAGATAATATGTTGTAAATGTACTTTGGTCCCAATCATTTCGTACACTGCTTTTATCATTTAACAGGATATCATTAATATCTTGTCAACTCTATAAATATCACTCATGGTCAAGGCCCATACTATACATTATGGATGTACAATGTATTTGTACATCCATTATGGATGTACAATGATTCATTTACCTAAATCCACATTCACAAGTGCCTGCATTGTTTCCATTGTTTTACAATTTTAGGCAAAACACAGATAAACATTTATCTGATTTTTCCCCCCTTATGAAAATCCCAGGAAAGGGGTTACCCATTTTCCATTTTATATAATACAATTTTTTGCTTAAAGCTAGGGTCTCAGACCAAACTTCACTTACCCTATAGATTCTATCCAGATCAAAGAAGGCCATTTGCTCACAGTCCTGACAGCCATTAGTTAAACACAAACAACAAACGTTAAATAAACTCACAAACCATTTACACCCTTCCCAGGGATCTATCCAAAGACGTACAATTCTGCCCCAGTAAGAAAAGAAGGGCCATCTTTACATACACACCCAACGGCAGATTCTGAGTCACCAAGGAAAGTCATGCTTACCCAAGGAAACAAAACCCTGATAGTTCTCCAACATCACCTGCCTGTAAAGAGCCCCCTGAATAGGGACCAGTTGCTTCCATTCATCCTTTGAGAACTTCACAGCCACATCCTTAAACTTGAGTGACTTCTGAAAAGATAAACATGTTCTTACTTACCTATGTGTCTTCTTTTATGTCTTATCAAGGAAGAGAAAAGAATACAGCACCGGAAAATGTATGAAATAGGAAAGAAATTGTATTAATGATGTAAGGGCACTGGATATTTCACGTAAGGAGTATAGGTCTGAGGGACACCTGGGTGGCTCAGTTGGTTAAGCGTCTGACTCTTGATCTCAGCTCAGATCTTGATCTCAGGGTCACTGAGTTCAAGCCCTGTGTTGGGCTCCCCATTGGATGTGGAGACTACTTAAAAAAAAAAAAAGATGGGGTACCTGAGTGGCTCAGTTGGTTAAGTATCTGCCTTCGGCTCGGGACTGAGTCCTGGGTTGGGCTCCCGGCTCAGTGGGGAGCCTGCTTCTCCCTCTCCCTCTGTCCTCCCCACTGCTCATGCTGGATTTCTCTCCCTCTCAAATAAATAAAATCTTAAAAAAAAAAAGAGGTACAGTTCTGTGACCTGAGGCATGAAACTCTTGGTGATGCCCTGTGTCATATCCATGGCTGAGCCTCCAAACTTTAGGGACAGTTATTAGTCTTAATTTTTAAACTATAAAATTAAAGAATTTGATTAGATCATCTTTAAGTTCCCTTTCAGCTCTAACATTCATGGATCCATGAGATCTCAGGCTGAACAGCTGATTCTCAAGTCAAGGGAAGATCCATGATAAGTGTACGTGGAATAGAAGATACTTTTAAGAACTAAAACTGGAGAAAAAGGATTAAAAATATGGTGTCCCTTTGAAAGGGACTAGAAGATTCAGAATTTTTATGTTCTCATGAAAGTTTTCTAAACATTCCCTGATGAAAGCTTTTCCACTAAGATCAGGAAGACGGCAGGGATGTCCACTATCACCACTGCTATTCAACATAGTACTAGAAGTCCTAGCCTCAGCAATCAGACAACAAAAAGAAATTAAGGGCATCCAAATAGGCAAAGAAGAAGTCAAACTCTCACTTTTTTGCAGATGATATGATACTATATGTGGAAAACCCAAAAGACTCTACTCCAAAACTGCTAGAACTTGTACAGGAATTTAGTAAAGTGTCAGGATATAAAATCAATGCACAGAAATCAGTTGCATTTCTCTAAACACTCCCTGAGCTACTGCTAAGCGGAGAGCTGCCTCAATCCTCTGCTCCTATCCATTACAAAACACATGATGGGGCTGGTCACCCAGGCATTATGAAGGGCCATTCAGAAGGAATATCCCTACAGCTGGGTTGTATGGTGAGAAAGAAGAGAATCTGAAGCCAGCAAACATACTAGTCTTCTCTATAGAGCCCAACCTCTATCATAATGGGATGAATCTCCAAGGCTTGCAAAGAAGCTCGTGACTGAAGGAAGTTCAACTCACCTGCCATCTGGCTGCCATTCTCTCCCTTTCTATGTTCTCTTGGAAAAGGCCCAGGCCAGAGCTGGCAGAGCTAGAGAAGGAGACATGAAAGAGACCAATCCCATTCTATAGTTCTCTGACTCAAACTAAAAATCTCTACATATCAATTTGGTATGAAACAGTCCTTATTCTCAATATTCTGTGAAGAGCAGAGCAAGCCTAGAAGTAAATTCACCCTTTCCCAGGAGATGGAAATTATGGATATTGCCACAACTCTGCTCCTGAGTTAGTAGCTTCCTGGAAACAGAACCCATATCAGAAAACTATTAAAAAATCAAATAGTTTACAGTGAAGTCAATTTTTACCCCATTTTATAAATCTATATAAAGCATTGTACTCTGTAGTATTTTGATAGAAGCAAGCAATTTAATAAATAACTCAATTTGACTTTTAAATTCAAGACAACCAGGAGGATGCTTATACTAACATTTTTAAAAAGCTATTGTGAAGCCTCTATGATCAACAATAAAACAGTAAAACAAATTAGTGTACTAGTGTATTAGTCAAGTTTTGTTTAGTTCTAAGGACAAGAAATACATTTAAGCCAGCTCAGGTGTCATTTATAGGATACAGTGGGCATTATAAGGATACTGAAATTAAACAGCATCTAGGTCGGGGCACCTGGGTGGCTTAGTGAGTTGAGCCTCTGTCTTTGGCTCAGGTCAAGGTCATGGTCTCAGCGTCCTGTCCTGGGATGGATCCCTGCATTGGGCTCTCTGCTCAGTGGGGAGCCTGCTTCCCCCTCTCTCCCTGCCTGCTTATCTGCCTACTTGTGATCTCTCTCTCTCTCTCTCTCTCTGTCAAGTAAATAAATAAAATCTTTAGGAAAAAAAAAGAAAAACACAGCATCTAGGCCTTACGACATCTGTGGCCTCTCCTGGGATCTGAAGAGCATTCCTCCTGTCCTAATTCCTTCCTGATTGCCAAAGGTCCCAAGTAAAGGCTCAAGAAAGTGGCTGGGTTTCATCCAACCAAGAAATGGAGTCAGACACCAGATTCTAGAAATCCCAGCCAGCTTCTTTATGGTCTTTTTTTTTTAAAGTTTATTTTTTAGTTTACTATTTCTACACACAACATGGGGCTTGAACTCACAACCCTGAGATCAAGAGCTGCAGACTCCTCCAACTGAGCCAGCTCCTCCGTTAGCCATTTTTAAGTTTCCACAGCACCAAGAGGCTATACACAAAATGACACCAGCTATTCAATGATGAGTCCAGGCCTAAATACAACTGCTTCTCCAGCAGGAGAAACAGGGCAGCAGGACCAACCAGTAGACTGACTGACCACTGCCCCTACATGGGCTGGCATCACAGAAGACCATGGGAAGTAAAGGATTAGCTACAGAGCTAGTGTATCCGGAGTGTAATGGTCACCTGCAGAGGCAGACAGACCCCACCCAAAGTTTGGTTCCAATATTGAGAATGATGATGCCACATAAACACAGACCAAGTGTATAAAAGGTTTATTACTTTTGTAACTGAGGTCTAGACCAGGGTCAGTCTCTCAATCCAGCCCAAAATGGCTTGAGAGAGTGAGGAAAGGAGGCTGGGTTTTTATTGTGCTTAGGACCAGGGTGAGTGTTCCCATGCCCATGGGAAGGGGCTTATGTGATGTGGATCTCTTGCCAAGGCCCAGAGAGACAGCATTCAGGCTTTCTTATCAGCCTGTCCAGGTGTGAGACTCAAGGGGAAGGAGGGGTGAGTCTTAAAAGCCATCAGCAGTCAAATATCAAAAAGCGAAGGCAGACTACACAGAGTAACTATCCATCTGGAACAGGATAAAGAATCTCTGTCCTCTTCTCTCCAATCCTACTCATTGTTGGGCCTGATAGGGAGACCACCTGTGACATAACAGTACCTGGAAGACAGGAGAGGTAATATTCTCAAGAGAAAGATGCATTCATCTGACAGAAGTTTTATTCAGGGAATCTGAAAAAGCCTTCCAGAAGTGGCCAGGAACAATGGTCTCCCCAAGCTTGCCCACAGAGAAAGCTAGAACAATATTCTGCCGGGGTTCTATTACAAAGGCTGTTGCAAGATGGAGTCCCAACCAGTAGGGATGATGGAAGAGTAGAAACAGAGGGTAAAGGGATCCATCAGTGGTCATCTGAGGCTGATTCTATGTAACATAATGCCTATGATCCAGTGGGATAAATCCTATTTGGCACCATCTTCTGGATTCCAATTATGGTTGTGATCCACTACCAATCAGATTTTATTTTTTTCATTAATAGAGTTGTGTACCCTGCTGGATACTGAAGGATGATGGTGCTGCACATTCTTTATCTCTTGCTCTTAAGATCTCTACACAGAGAACCTGGATATGCCATCTTGGACATTTAGAATGGCCAATAGCAAGATTATATTCATAATTTCTGTGTATGCAGGCCATCTGATAGGGGCATGGAAGCGGCCACAGATGAAAATGGTGCTGAAATAAAGGGTGCTCTCTCAAGCCATCAGGGGCTAAATGGGTCTTGCATCTCTTCATCCCCCAAGAGAATATTCTCAGAACATTGTCCTCTGTACAGATAAGGCTCAATGAGGTCTTTAACTCCCAGCCCTCCTGGGCTTACTGATCTAACACCCACAATTCACTAGCCATGGTCTCTGCATCTCCTACTCAGAATTCTCAGGACCTTATTTGTTGTTAGCCATTGAGAGGCTAATGACCTTAGATCATGTTTCCACCTCTTGCCCACTCAGCCATTCCCAGGAGCAGAAAGACCAGTTCTCAGAGAAAGGGACTATGGCAAGGACAGGGCTACTACTCTACACAAAGTAATTTTCTTAGTAGTCCTGTTTCAGGGTGAGTGACAGGCAACAAGGAGCAGCTACTGTTCTGTCTCTTGAGCTCTGCCAATACTTCATGCTTTTCAAGGAAATCGCTTTACCCACATCGATACAATAATAAAAATGGACTCTATTTCCTGGCCAAAGCTGATTGGCATCTGAACCAATTAGTCCTTCTCATTGAATTTTGGAAGTGGAACCAAGAAAAAGAGGTCAGTCTCTTCTCATGAGGCTCCACTTCGGAGCCCTCGACAGTCACATTTTGTCAAGCCATCGGAGAGCAGAAAAAGCCAGTCAGCAGTGACAGGAAAATATGAAACATAAGTACATACAGAAGCAGAGGCAGGGGTTAAGAGAAGGTCCTGGAGTTGTTTTGTCCCCGGTCCCAGTTTATGCACCTGTATTCTTTTCTTTGGTGTCCCGTGACCTAAACAAATATCCTCAGAATGAAATCTGTGCCCCCACCCACCCCCAATACTAGTTTGAGCTGGGTTTCTGTAATTTGCAACCCAGAGACCCAGACAGGTAGCAAAGGCAAGCTTCTACCTTCCTCACCTAAGGTTTCATCGTTCATGTTCTGCTACCACACCTCTCCTCTCAAGAGCTCTTTGGAGTCTGGCAGGTACATAGAGGACACAGCACCCAATGTGGCTCACAGAACCAAAAGGTGATATTAATCTTAAGATGCCCACCAGCGTCATTAAAATAAGCTATGGCTGTTTCCAGCCAAGCCTATAAACTCTTTTCCAATCCAGAACCAAATGGATCCTCATGATGAAACAAAGAGTCAGGGTCTTTATCTTCCTTGAACTCTCAGATTTCTGATTCAATCGCCTAGTATGTAAGTTATCTTTGTATCTTTATCTTTCCAAGTAGGTGGTAATCGTTGGGACTCACATCTTGCTTCCCTCTCACTAAGAAAGCTACTTCCACACAGTATTCCAGAACTGTCTGCAGACTAACTGAAATACCAAGTTGTGCACGAAGTCTGGCTGGCATTGGAAAGCAGCACGGAGCGCCGCTGGGCAGCTCCAACGAACCGGGTGTAAGAGGTTGAAACGCCTGGACCTGACCCAGGAAACGGAGAGAAATGAGCAATTGAGGTGTTTTCCAGGAAAGACGGACCAACAGGGTTCTGCGGGGCCAGTTCAATCCCGGTGTACTGAATTCCTACCACGGGTAAGTAGGGGAAGGACAGCAGGGTAAGCTTCGGAAAGGAAGGCTAGGGGAGGAAATGCGCCGTTCTGCCCGCGGGACACGCACTGCGGAGCGCGGCCTTGCGCACCCTAGAGCACTCACACTCTGGGATCAGGCTAGCGACATCTCACTACACCTCCCAGCCACGTCGTTACCCTGAAGAGCGCCTGGCCAGCAGCTGGCGCCTCCTCTCCTGCCCCGCAGCAGGTCGGATCAAGGTCAGCCTGGGGGCGGGGCCAAGGATAGTCCGAGAAACATCCTATTTCGGTTCCACCCTCGTGTCATCGCGTCTCGCATCCCTCCTTCCTTCCCTGTCCTTTCTTCAACACCTCCCTCGCCCGGCCGCTGCTCCCACCACACCCTACCCCTAGTCCTCACCTTGGGTGCCAGCCGGCTCGCGGCGGCCCCACGAGGAGCAAGGACCACAGAGCGCCGGCGCACAGTGCCCTCAAAAACCTACGATTCCCAGAATGCCCCGAGGCCCCACCCCCTGAGGTACCAACGCGGTACTCGAATGTGCCCTTCAAAAGGTGGAAATTGACATTTGGAGTAAAGATGAAGGGAGGCCGAGGGGTGAAGGGGTGAAGAACTAAAGCTGTCTCCTGGCCCTTTTCGCCTGCCCCAGGCGGACCCCCCACCGCCTATGCCTCTGTTTTTATGCTGCTTTCAATTCAGTTCTCCAGGAGGATATTTGTAACCTCTGCTCTCCCCAGGTCCCTGCTACTTCATCTTCCTCACTTGGGGGAGGGGGGGAGCGGAAGAAGCATTCGAGAGAATTCCCATATTTGTCTGTAATCAGGTATACAAATTCATCTTTCCTTACATCCATTCTACTGCCCTCTCCCATTATAACAATAAACACGAGCTAGACCTGAGCTCTGCAATTCTATCAGTTAATAAAGTCCCTTTAGGCTTAAGCAAGTTAGGGAAGAATTTTCTGTCCCTTGTACATGAAGGCATCCTGGTACATGTTCACATCTCTCACATTTTAAAAGAAGTATTCGCGGGGCGCTTGGGTGGCTCCGTGGGTTAAAGCCTCTGCTTTTGGCTCAGGTCATGATCCCAGGGTCCTGGAATCGAGCCCCACATCGGGCTCTCTGCTCCGCGGAGAGCCTGCTTCCTCCTCTCTCTCCCTGCCTGCCTCTCTTGCCTACTTGTGATCTCTGTCTGTCAAATAAATAAATAAAATCTTAAAAAAAAAAAAAAAAAGAAGACGTATTCGCTTAGTCTTACGTCCCCCTCCAGCTACCAGTCTTGACCTCTCCTTCTTCTAAAGCCAAACTACTCAGCACTGAGGATACTTGTTATTTCTACCTTCCACTCACCACTCATTCCTTAACCACATTCATTCCAATATGGCTTTGGCGCCGCCATCCAAGTTACGGACAAACACGGGGGGAGGGGACGTTAAAGCTTTGTCTTCCCCCTTCCCGCCACCATGGTGAAAACCTTTATATGTAGCCAGCTGGGCTCAGTTTAGTATGGTCCCAGTTTGTTGGCAACATCCAAAGCACCATAGTCAGGAGCCAGTTGAATGTATGCCTTCTCTCCCACGGGCCTGATTAGGATGTTGACTTTGGCTCTGTCAATGTCATAGAGCTTCTTCAGGGCCTATTTGATCCGGTGCGTGTTGGTCTTAACATCCACAATGAACCAAGTGTGTTGTCTTATATTTTCTTCATGGCTGACTCCATAGTCAGGGGTAATTGATGGTGGCATAGTGGTCAACCTTGTTTCTCCTGGTGGCAATCTTTGGAGGGTGTTTGGGCTGCCTTCAGAGACACAGTGTCTTGCTTGGGCTGTGGGAATGTAGGTGATTTGTGGATCTTTTTTTCTTTGTAACTGTGGATGCCTTTCAGCACCACTTTCCTGGCCTTCAAAGCTTTTGCTTTGGCTTCTGCTTTGGGAGGGGCAGAGTTTTCCTTTGCCTTTGGTGCCATCTTCCTGAAAAGGCTAATGCTTTGTCTTTCTTGACCACTTGGCAACATTGAATACTTTTTTGCTATCCTCTTTCTTGAAAGTCTTTCCTGTGATCCTGCTCTCACCTAGTGTTTCTCTTGCTTCCCTATCCTCTTCTATTCACTCTGCTTTTAAGGGCTCTTCCTCTCTTCATGCCCATTTAATCTCCATGTTCTTCAAGGACTTATCCTAGATCCTAGTCTCTCCCTACCTACACTTTGATAGACTATTTCCCACCACTCTCATGGTTTCATATATCCCTATATCTGGGATTACTCTTTTCACCTTCAGTCTTGCCTACAGAAAATTCCCACATGTCTGGATATTTCACAAGCATCTCAAGCTCAATATATTCAAATGAGCTCACTCTCTACCCTCATTCCAAACACCTTGGGTGCACTACCTCGTATTCTCTTGGCCCAAATTTTACCCCAGCCATGCTGCAGCAACCACTTTTGCACAAACATAATCAGATAAACCCTCGCTTCAGTTGTACCCCACTCTTGTCACTTTACTCCCTGGAGTTAGTCTCTGACTTTGCCACAGGGGATGACTACAGAAACCCTGGGTGTTCATGCGGCAACACTTAACCAATGGGGGATGGGAGCCAGTAGATAAATGCTCCCCGCTTCAAGGGCAGACAATTATGAAGCTCATTCAGCATGACTCCCATGTCCCAGTGGGATTGAGCCTCAGTTGCCCACAGCAGTGACTAACATGATTACATGCTATTTATTGGCTTTTTCTCCTTCTCTTTTTAACAGATACTGCCATTACTATAATGAATGACTTACTTATTTTAATTATTTAAATCTTGCTTTATCAAATTATGGTATAATGCAGAAAAAAAAATCTCAGTGGTGGGCCAATAAATTGCTAGTGTGTTAGGTGAAGTTGAATTTACACTGCTATCGGCGGATCAACTTAATGGGTATAGAAAAGAATTAACTAGGGACGCCTGGGTGGCTCAGTTGGTTGGACGACTGCCTTCGGCTCAGGTCATGATCCCGGAGATCCGGGATCGAGTCCCGCATCAGGCTCCCAGCTCCACGGGGAATCTGCTTCTCCCTCTGACCTTCTCCTCGCTCATGCTCTCTCACTGCCTCTCTCTCAAATAAATAAATAAAATCTTAAAAAAAAAAAAAGAATTAACTAGATCAGTGGCTACACATCAGTCAAAGGGCAACTTACAGCTACCTTCCAATATAGAAACGAGATGAAGCACAGAACTAGCTACAGTTGACTCCACTTCATCAGCTTTTCTGTAATATCAGAGACACTTAACTTCCAGGATCTAGCTTTTTTATCAAATCAAGGAATCAGAAAGGAAATGGTGGGGCAAATCGCTCCCAAGACCTCCAACTTTATCATCATGACTGTAGTTTTCCTTTTTTATGTTGACAATCTTGGAGTGCTGGGGGAGTTCCAGTGGCTTCTACTGGGCACATCCTTCGCCAGCACCCATTCATGCTTTGCTCATTCTAATAGAACTCCTCCTCCCTCCAGAATCATAAGTGGATTCTAATAGCCTGCTCAGAAAATGTGAAATGATCACACAAAGTAATGTCCATCTTTCACTAACTGGCAATCTTAGATACTTCCTCCTCCATATCCTGGTTGGGTTGTTAAAGATTCTGGCCACATGGCCAGAAGCAAGCACCCCTCCAACAACTCCAATGATCAAAACAATCCCTTTATTGTCCCCTCTAAAAGCTCCTGATGGCTATCCAAAACTGTGCTGTTCAATACAGTAGCTACTGAGCACTTGAAATGTGTCTATCCTGAATTTGAGATGTGCTCTAAATACAAAGTAGTTGAAGATTCAGTTTTTACAAAAAATTTTGTAGGGTATCTCAATACTTTTTATATTGGTTACATGTTGAAGTAACATTGCATAAAAATTTTAAATATTTGAATTAAATTCAAATACTGAATGAAATATTAAAATTAATTCCATCAGTTTCATTTTTGATTTTAAAAATAGGACATACTTCCAATTTGACCAATTTCTGATTCCAAGATTTGTACTCCTAATGATCATTTGGTGAAGCTAATATCTCAAAATTTAAGGCCTCCAGTACTATATGCCCTCTTGGAAGATATCAGTTAAAAGGGAAAATGGTCCTTCCCTCAGAATTTTTAGTAGGAGGTAGAACAGCACTTCACATTTTAAAAAATGCTCTGCAGATCACCAAATTTAAAAAAGGAACAAAGGGAATGTCCCCATTGTTTCACTTATCACCATACTCAGAATTCCATTAGTGTTCTGAAATTGTTCTAGTCTCATCTTGCTGACAATGGCAGAATATCTTGGAGAAATACTCGATCATCAATTTACTTTTAACAAGGGAATAAAGATTCAGAACTCTTAGATATAGTCATCAGTCAAAAGTCTGTCAATAGTCCCTTTTATTTTCTACTTGACATTATTAAATAATACCAGATATTATCCACTCTGATAGATTCTGCCCTCTCTGGTGTTTTTCTTCAAGTTGCTTCAAGAGTCCACATGAGAAAAGTCTTTCCTGTCATTCATCTGCTTTAAGAAAGGCAGACAAATAGGGTTGTTAGTAGATTTGGGGGGCGGTGTCTGTTTGGCAATCCATCTTCTTGGATCTGACTGTACCTCTCAGGAGAAATGCATCTTGGTCCACTGGGATTCATGCAGGTAAGCTAAATTCTAGACAGCCTTTCAGAATCAAGCCCTCTTCTGGGCTTCACCTCAAGCAACTAGGAAGGGAATGCAGATGCCTAGGGCCAAAGCTGCCTAGTCAGTCTCTGATCTTTAACAAAATAAAAATAAAGGACTGGGCCCAGGGCATAGAAGAGTTTTGGGAGTGAGAACTTAAAGTTCAGTGATGTGGAATCACATCAAGGCAGACCTTAAATATTCAGAGAAGCTTTCATTAAACAGGGAGCTATTTTAGGTCTCAAGTAAGGCAATGATGAGCAGGAAAGGGTCATTTAGAAAGACTGGTCCAAGTGTAATGTGCAAAATGTCAGTAATATGCAAAATGTAATTTGTGACAGACGCTTTTGATGTTAACCAAATATTGAGGTGCTTGTTTACTTTTCTGGCCTCTGGTGCTGGGTTCTGGTTTATGAGATGTGGACACAAGTGATGGTCCTTAGAAATAACCTAAAATATCTTCCAGCTTTCTCTTATGATACCCTTAGAGCCAACATGTTCTAAATAATGAAGATGGACTAAGACAGACTGACTCACATCAGATTTTATGGGAGATGTGAATTTTCAGTTTGGGGGTTACTTATTATGGCACCAAAGCTTAACATACCCCTGTTCAGTAAGGAAGAGGGAAGGGATGCCTGGGTGGCTCAGTCGATTAAGCCCCTGCCTTTGGCTCGGGTCATGATCCTTGGGTCCTAGGATCGAGTCCTGCATCCAGCTCCTTGCCCAGCAGGGAGCCTGGTTCTCTCTGCCTCTACCTGCTTGTGCATGCGCGCTCTATCTCTCTGACAAATAAATAAAATCTTTTAATAAAAACAAATAAGGAAGAGGGAAGAATTCAATGACTACCACAGTAATGGGAGACTGAGAGGATAAAGGTGCAGCCTAGACTGAAAATTCAGAGAAAGGATGTACACCCAACAGATGTTTTAAATAGAGAGAACTTGGTAAATAGAAAAATCATTAATTCAGATAAATATTTATTGAGCACCTATTATGTGCAAGGCACTGTGTGAGATGCAAAGACACCTAAGTCACGCCTCTAAGTGCTTATAATCTAGTTGAGGAGATGATACCTGTACATAAATTATTAAACAAACCATATAGCATAATGGTTAAGAGAACAGACTTTGAAGGTAGACTTGTATTCAAGGATTAGCTTCACCTTTTACGAGCTATGTCACTTTGGGCAAATTATTTAATACCTCTAAACTTTAGTTTGCTCATCTGTAAAATGAGGATAGTAATAGTACCTACTTCTACTTCACAGGGTTGGTGAGAGGACCAAACAGTCTACTCTTTGCCAAACTCTCCATTGAGTGCTTACTCCACAGTAAGTGCTCAGTAAGTGCTAGCCAGTAGTAGTAGTAGCAGTAGTAGTAGTAGTAGTAGTAGTAGAAAGGAACCTAGAAGTTGGGACACAAAGAACAAGGCCAGGGCCCAAAACAGCTCCCAGGGAAAGGGACGCAGCTATAAAAAGAAGTGTTCTGGAAATGACAGTGCTGCTCCAACTTCGCCTTCCCTCTTGCTCAAGCCTCCGGTTATTAAAGTGCAGTGATACTTGGGGCCTCAGACAAGAGACGTGTCTGACAATCACCTCCTAACATTTATCCTGTTGTCTAACAAACTTCCGCAAAGTGTCGACCCTTTAGAGTCACATCCTAACTTCTGGCATCCCACAGTCAGTTCTAGAACACGGTAAGTAGAGAATGTTTATTCACACTGTGGTAGCAGAGGTGGAAAAGGAGAGGAGTAGCCAGAATAGGTAGAATGCTCAAAGGATAGATTCGCTTACGATGGGGAAGACTGAGTTTCTATAGGAGGGCCTAACACGAAAGCTTTCACCCAACTCAGTCTATTCCTTGTTTGGCGTAACGCCGTTGGTGTTGAATAACGGATGATTTAGAACTGAACACTTTCCCACACACGCTGCATTCAAAGGGTTTCTCTCCTGTATGCACTCGCTGATGTCGCGTGAGCCGGCATCTCTGGCTAAAGGCTTTCCCGCATTCGGTGCACTCATACGGCTTGTCTCCGGTGTGAATCTTCTGATGCTGTGTAAGGGAAGAACGGTCGAAGAAAGCTTTCCCGCACTCGCCGCACTGATAGTGAGGCTCTCCAGTGTGAGCCTTCTGATGTCTGTTCAGTGATGACACGCCGTAGAAGGCTTTCCCACACTCGTTACATTCGTAAGGCTTCCTGCCAGTGTGGATGAGCTGATGTCGAGTGAGAATGCTTTTCTGGCTGAAGGCTTTCCCACACTGATTACATTCATAAGGGCTTTCTCCGGTGTGGATTCTCTGGTGTCGAGTAAGGGATGAGCGGTCGAAGAAGGCTTTTCCACACTCACTGCATTTAAAGGGCTTCTCTCCAGTATGAATTCGCTGATGGACAGTTAGGGACGACCGGTCAAAAAAGGCCTTCCCACACGCACTGCATTCATAGGGGCTCTCCCCCGTGTGAGACATCAGATGTCTACTGAGACTGCTTCTGTGACTGAAGGCCTTCCCACACTCGTGACAGTCATAGGGCTTCTCTCCAGTGTGAGTCCTCTGGTGGCGGGTAAGGGATGAGTGGTCAAAAAACGTCTTCCCACAGTGGCTGCATTCCTGGTCTCTCTCTTTAGTGAGGATTTTCTTGAGAGGGGTAGACCCCGGCTGCAAGCTTTCCTTCTGGGAAAGGGACTTCTTGCAGGTCTGGACGGCAGGCCTCTCCTTCCCTGCTTCCGACTCACCCTCCAGCGCATGAGCTTCGAATTTAGGACACACAGGAACTTCTCCTCGAAGCTTTCCCCTCCCCATTCCTTCTGATTCTTCTCCTTCTGAAGGACCGTGAATCTTGGGCTTAGTCTCCCAGTCTGGAACAGACAGAAAATACAGATGCAGTTTCTTTCCTGGGCTAGGAAATACTACAGTACTACAGCAGAAAGATGAGATGCTACAATAAATCTGAACAGTAGTGTACAGGGACTTCCCCGCTGGCTCCCATAGACAGTTGTTCGTGTTGGGAAAAGACTGAGGCTTGAAAAGAGAACAGAACTGACAGTGAAGAGCTCAGAAGAGAGAGAAGACTTTCCACTGGGAGCATGGCCAGGATAACTGGGAGAGTAGGCTAAGTGGTGGTGGGGGGCAGTGGGCAATAGGTGTGTATGGGCAACATGACAGATCTGAGAGAATAACAACATTTGGTGGATAAAGAGGAGTAATACTTTCACGTGTGGAGAAAAAAACGAAAGCTGGTGGGTGACAGAGAATAAACACTAAAGCAGAAGATGTGAATGTGAGAAAAATGTGGTACCCACGCCTCCTTCCCACGCACCCAAATAACAGCCACAAAACAAAAGTCGGCCCTGCCCTGCTCATACACAGTTACCTAGAGAGACATTCTCTGGACATTCTCTCTCCTCAGATCCGTGAAGATCAACTACCCAAGGCTCATCCCCTCTCTTCAACTGAAAAATGACGTCAGGTTGAGGAACTGGAAGTCCTGCTCAGGAAGAAAGAAACAAGCCAGGTATGTGATGGAAGTACGCAACTATTCCGAAGCTTAAACCCAACCTCTCACTCTTTCTGAGAGAAAACGGAAAGCCAGAGGGCCCACACTAGGAACACAGAGTACAAAGTTAAGGCAAAAGGATGTGGGAAGCTCCGAATGGAGGTCAAGACTGAGGTTCTACAAAGGAACAAGTAGCACTTGGTCAAAAAGTTGATAAAATCCATTTGAACTAATGTGTTTATTCTCCCCGCTGAAGTGAATGGGATGTCATAGCTTTAGCAGTGGTACGATGGTGCGAAAGAGTCCTTGGCTCAGGAAAGATAAGAATGAAAACAGATCGGGGCGCCTGGGTGGCCCAGTGGGTTAAAGCCTCTGCCTTCGGCTCAGGTCATGATCCCAGGGTCCTGGGATCGAGCCCCGCATCGGGCTCTCTGCTCGGTGGGGAGCCTGCTTCCTCCTCTCTCTCTCTGCCTGCTTTTCTGCCTACTTGTGATCGCTGTCAAATAAATAAATAAAATGTTAAAAAAAAAAGAATGAAAACAGATCATCTTGAGTAAAAAAAAACGTAATTTTGTTGGTTGGTTTACCCTTTAGTATAAGCTTTTATTTACATAAGTGGGTCATGTTCATCATAGGAAAATTAGAGGTAAGTAGAAATAAAAAGAAAAATCACCTTTTGTACTTTATATTCATTTTTTCTTTCTTTCATTTTGAAACTGAAAGATACCTATAGATACATTCTGTTAAAAACTGGGTTATGAAATAATGCTAATTTATAAATTTTATTTTTTTCACATAATAAACTTAAAGTATTACTTTACTTCAACTAGCACAGATCTACATCACCACTTTAATGGCTACATGATGTTAGTTGTATGGGATAATCTAATTTATTTAATCTCCTGCTGACAGACATTCAGACTGTTTTTACTGTTATGCTATTAACAAACAATGATGTGACGAACATTTTTTGTACACTCGGGGCTGCTGATCTTATTATTTGCTTGGGACGAATTTCTACAAGTGAATCTCTCCATTTTTGGTCATTTAAAGAAATAGAATCCATCCTAGAAGCAATCTTGAAGTCTAAACTTCCCTTGCGTTGGGGGTCCCCAACTTGTGAAAGAGAAATACCTTCTTATTGAGCCCAAGGATCACCTATCTGGTTAAATGCTGATCACCTGCTGACAAATGGGCCACATCCATCGCCTCCCTGTGGCTTCCTGTTTCTGACCTTAGAAATTCTATTTTCCCCAATATTTCATCCCACCAAAGTCTGTGATAAAAGCTCAGCAGTCTTCCTTAGTGCTCCCTGAACATTCTATCCTGTCTATCCCGTTTTTCCCATTAGGCTTACTTAAATTTTTGACCGGCCTCATAGAAAATCTGCAGTGTGACTCCTCTGACAGCCACCTGCTGCTTGTTTTACACCTGTTTCTGAATCTGCACACTCACTCAGTCTCTTATTCTGGAAGCTCCTGAGGTTGGCATCATGTACAGGAGCCCAACCTTTACTTTTCATGAATATCTCAAACCAACATTCTTTTTCTTTTTCCTTTTCTTCTCTTCTTGTTTTAAAGTAAGTTCTACACCCAATGTGGGGCTTACACGCACGACCCCGAGATCAAGAGTTGCACACTCTACAGACTGAGCCAGCCGGGGGCCTCCACAGCAGTCATTCTTAATTTTCCTTTTGTCAACCAAGTCTCTATAACTGCAAAGTGCCTTCTGTAGGCCTCTCTCTAAGCCTGCCCTTAAGATAAATATTCAAAATCAAACACACTTCTAGTGACTTATTCTGAGGCACAGGCTTGTATTTCTACACCCATACCTACCCTCTTTTTAAGGGAAAACACTTGGGGCACTGGGGTGGTTCAGTCGGTTAAGCGACTGCCTTCAATTCAAGTCATGATCCCGAGCAGCCCTCTGCTCGGCGGGGAGCCTGCTTCTCCATCTCCCTGTACCTGCTATTTCCCCTCCTTGTACTCTTTCTCTCATTCTGTCAAATAAATAAATAAAGTCTTAAAAAAAAAAAAAAAAAGGGAAACACTTCCTCCCCTCCTCTGCTTCTCTGAGGAGAAATTTTCTCTCAACAAGATGGCATCCTTAGCCCTCTGGACGGAGCTGAGTAAGCTACCTGACTGATGAGCTGGGGGAGGAACTGGGCATATGTAACTCAGCTTCTTCTGTTTGCCCCCTCCCCGCTCTGGAGAGTGGGTCCTCTATACTGTAGGGACAGGCTGCTGGACAAGGGAGGCTGGGGTTGTACAATCTGCCCATGGCTCAGGAAGCAAGTCTGTCCAATCTTGGGGTTCAGGATGAAGAACCCCACTGTCGCTGTACCCCTAAGCCATACCTTCTACTCCTCTATCTTGTCTCTCAGTGCTTCAGAACTCAGGTGGGAGAAGAGGTATCATTTGTTGGCCCCTCAACCGCCCATTAACACAGTACCAAGTCTAACTTCTTATGGGAAGCTCTCCTTACCTAATGAGACAATACTCTTATAGTTTTCCAGCATCACCTCCTTGTAGAGGTCCCTCTGAATAGGGACTAGATGTCTCCACTCCTCATCTGTGAAAATCACCGCCACATCCTCGAATGTCACTGATTCCTGGAAACACAATCACATTGCCCCTTACTTATAACCCTTCTCTTTATATGGACCAGACGAAACAGTCATAAAGATGATAGCCCTGAGGTTGTGGAAGAAAAGTAAGCAAAATTGTTCTCATGAAGCACTTGGGAGAAAGTGGCATAATTCCCTGAGGCATGAAGTTCTTGATCATAATTCTTACATTCACAGCCAAGCCTGTAAATTTCAGATAATTTGCAAGAACAGAACAAAGAATGCCTATTACCCTTCACCCAGCTTCCCCAAATGTTAACATTCTCCACATGTGCTTTATCTTTTTGTCTCTCTCAGTATATACACATTCTCCTTTTTCCTGAACTTCTTGAGAGTAACTTGCAAACATGATGCCTCTTTACTCCTATTTTATGCATATTTTATAAAAACAAGGATGTTCTCTAATATAATCAGTGTAATTATGAAAGTTGAGAAAACACCATTGATATTATACTATAATCTACAACCTTATTTGAATTCCACCAATTATCTGGGTGGTTTTTTTTTTACAAATCCTTAAAATGATGGTGTTGATTAGATTGTCCTTAGGATCCCCTCATTTCACGCAAATGCTTTGTGATGGTGTAAAACAGCATCTTTACCCCCAATCCTAAAACCCCAGATGAGTCTCCAGTGTGCAAGTTCTAAGCCAGAGCATAGAATTCAGGACTCCAGGTCCGTGGGCAGGTGTGGGGCAAGCCCCATGTCTCTACCTATACTCATCTCTCTTTGGGACTCTTACCACCTCACTGAGGGGCTCTTCAGCAAGTGTCATATCCCCCAGCCTAACCCAACACTACCTGGAATACTTGGGGTCCACTCTCAAATGGATGCCCTGAAGGCAAATCAGGAGAAGAACTGTTCCCTCAAACCATCCAAGCCAACCTGTACCATCATTTTTTAGGCAAGAGCTCTGAGTCAAGTCCACAGGGGCCATGTCCCTGGTGACACACTACTGGGCACATGTTCAAGGCAAGAAGAGGTCATTGAAGGATACCACAAGTCAAATGGGAAAGATGCACTCCCCCCGGAGCCCTTCATTTACCTGGCTTGGTTTGACTGAAGAAGCTCCCGGATAAAGAGAGAAAAGTGGTTACAATCTGGAGACTAACCGAGTATTCCAGACACACAAAGTTCACCTCACCTGGCATCTGGCAGTCGGAGACACAGCAGCCATTCCCTCCTGTGTGCTCTCCCTGTAGAAAAGGGCAGAGTCCTAATGAGGAAAAGGTATGGGAGGAGAAAGACAGTATGAGAAAGACAAGTCTTGGTTTGTAGTTTTCTGACCCATAAAGCAAGAAATCCCCAAATACCCGTGAGTTATATACCCATTCTCTTTCTTAATACCCTACAAAAAGGGAAGACAAAGCAAAGCCAGGCTAGGAGCAACTCCACCCTAAACCAGAGTTGGGACGAAAGGCCACGGATAGTGCTATTCAGGACACAAGGGGGTGCTGGTTTGATCCCAGAGGAAGAGTTCTGTTCCCGGGAATCAAGAACATATGAAGCTTATACTATATTTATAAGTTCACATTCAATATTGCCCTGATGGTTACCAGATAAGAAGTCTAAGACATTTTATAAATGACTATATGGAAAGACATGTCCAGTAAATACTCACAGCCTCATTAAGGGAAAAATACCCCATTTGTAACCCTGTGCTTTAGGAGCCACTGTTGGGCAGCCACATCTTGTTCCACACGACACTGTCTCTCCCTCCTGGAGCCACACTGACGTAGGCCTCAGGTAGTGGACTGAGATGTGATCTTAGCTTGGAAAGGGGAACATGAACTAGGAAATGTCAGCACAACAGGTGAGCGACGAGCTGAAAGGGTGTCAGGAAGGATGGAAGTAGCCTTGAAGATCAGGGGAGCCAAAGTTACCCGGAAGCAGATCCCGTGAGTATGTGGGAGGCATGACCCAGGAAGACTAGACACAGGCTGGGGAAAGAAGAGCCTGGTCACCTTAGTGGTTAAACACTAGAGCGAAGACTTAAGAGTTTTTTACTGGCGTGAAGTCCCTCAATGCATGCAGAATACCCCTGGGCTCCAATTCGCATTTAGACCAGCCTTATTTATTCTGGGATTGCTGTAACCTTCTTGGGCTTGGGATGAATCCTATTGCTAACCCCCTTTCCTTGAGTTAGCTGAGTAGGTCTCAGTTTCCCACAGTCAAGAGTCTAAGTCAACAGTTAAGTCAAGCATTTCTGGAAATCATGAGTGGGACAGGAAGTGCAGTCCGAGGAAGGACGAGGCAAAGAGGGGGTGCACCAAGTACTCTCCTGTGGTCAAGGGGATATGGGTACTGATCCTTGTATTCATTCATCCGTCTATCCAACCAACATTTATTCAGCACCAACTATTTATAACAAACACAAAAACTTTAGGACACTGTCCTTGTCTTCTAAAAGCTTATAGCTTAGAATGTAGGACAAACAAGTAGCCCAAATAATGTGTCACTACAGGATGGATAAATACTATAAAGATACCCACAACAAACTCTCAGAGCCCAGCAGAGGCTTGCCTCATCCAGATAGGAGGCTGGTAAGTTCTTTGGCAGAAATGGGATGTAAGGCTTGATTTGGGGGAGGAGGTGGAACATTCTAGGCAGGAAAAGTACCAAGTTTTCAAAAATAAGGAGGTATGGGGCACCTGGGTGGCTCAGTGGGTTAAAGCCTCTGCCTTCAGCTCAGGTCATGATCCCAGGGTCCTGGGATCGAGCCCTGCATCGGGCTCTCTGCTCTGTGGAGAGCCTGCTTCCTCCTCTCTCTGCCTGCCTCTCTGCCTACTTGTGATCTCTGTCTGTCAAATAAATAAATAAAATCTTAAAAAAAAAACCAAAAAACAAAAATAAGGAGGTGTGTCTTTACATGGAAAAGATGAACAACTGGAACTAGTTTAGAATGGCAGAGGTCTAGGCTGTGAGCAGTGCAGTGGGAAAGTAGACAGACCAGCCAGATCAAGGACAGCTTTGTATGGTCCCATACATGGAAGAGGGACCACAGGCATGGAGATCACTGAAGAATTTCAACATGGAAGTATTATCAGATTTGTGTTTTAGAAAGATCATTGCAAATTATATGAAGAGCCTTGGAACACACATACTCTGGCTCAGCAAATCTTTCCTAGGAGTTTGTCCTAAGGAAGTAAGTGAGAACATCTTTAGTCATATTAATACTAACCTTTATGGAGTACTACATGTGGTAACTTTTTAAGCACTTTACACGTATTATCTCATTTAATCCTTACAGTAAAGGAAAAATCTGAAATATCCTAAGTTTCTAAAACATGAGATACAATTAAATCCATAATATCCATACACTGTAATAGCATTTAATATCATATTAATAATAACTAGCATTTATTATTTGCGACTTACCAGGCACTGTGCTAGTATTTGTTACTTACCAGGCACTTTTTAAAAAAAAGATTTACTTATGACAGAGAGAGATAGCGAGAGAGAGAATACAGGCACAGGGGAGCTGGAGAGGAAGAAGCAGACTCCCTGTTGAGCAGGGAGCCCAATATGGAGCTTAATCCCAGGATGCTGGAATCATGACCTGAGCCAAAGGCAGACTCTTTCTCAGGATAACTTAATTCCATATTCATAAATGGATAAGGTAGGTACTATTTAATTTATTTATTTTTAAAGATTTTATTTATTTGATGGAGAGAGTGACAGAGAGAGAGCACAAGCTGGGGGAGAGGCAGAGGGAGAGAGAGAAGCAGACTCCGCGCTAAGTAAGCAGCCTGATTTGGGGCTCGATCTCAGGACCCTGGGATCATGACTTGAGCTGAAGGCAGGCGCTTAACGACTGAGCCACTCAGGTGCCCCAGATAGGTACTATCTTACAGATTAGGAAAGTTGGGGTCAAAAGAAGCTGAGGGAGAATTTGAACCCAGTTCTGTCCATCAGTTTTTAACCCATGATTTTTATTTTCACGAAAAAATAGTCACACAGATAACAGGCCAATAGACTAGAATAAAAAAATCCCCCAACATATCCAAACATGTAGGGAAACTTGATATACAACTGAGCCGGCATTTTGAATCATTGAGGAAAAGATCACTAGTGATAAACTGCAAACAACTTAAATGTTCATCAGAAGGACCAATTATTTTATGTGTGAACTTATGTGTATTGGAATATTATACATTAAGATGAATGAAGTAGAGCTTTGTGTTAATAATAAATCACAAAAATGTAACTACTGAGCAAAAAATAAAGTTTTAGAATTACTGTGTAATATCTATATAAAACTTAAAAAACAGGGCACCTGGATGGCTCAATCGGTTAAGCCTCTGACTCTTGATTTTGGCTCAGGTCATGATCTTAGGGCCATGATCTCAGGGTCATGAGGTTGAGCCCTGCATCAGACTACACACTCATTGGGGAGTCTGCATGAGGTTCTCTCTTTTCCTCTGCCCCTCCTTACCAAGCTCACGCTCTTTCTCTCTCTCTCTCAAATAAATGTATCTTTTTAAAAAATCCCAAACTTAAAAGCAGGTAAATAATATCTACAAAAATCTGTGTGGGACAATAAGTACCAAATTACGAGTTATCTCTCGGAAGGGAGGGATATGGAATTGGGACAGATAACCAGGAGAGTTAAACTTTGTCTGTGATGTTTTGTTAAATTTTTTTAAACAAATTTACAAATATTAAGTGAAGAATGCACACTTAAAACTACTTATTTGTGTACATGCATATGTATAGAAAAAGGACTGAAAGAATATACACTAAAATGTAAGTGAAATTTGAGTGGTGACATTTCAAGTGGTTTTATTCTATTTCTTGTAATTCTTTATACCCTGGTTTTTGTTTTTATGAGTATGTATTTACTTTGGTGTACATGAAAAAAAAAACCAGGAAGGAATGTGGGTATATAGAAAAGTTAAAGCAGACCCAAGATAGCTATTCTCAGAAAATTCCATTTGCGAGGTTGGTCCTTAGCTGGGGTCTGGGAACTTCGATTTGGGGAGGGTTCCCTAGGAAAGAAGGGTGGCCCATTAGGCCAAACTATTTGAGCAAATGATGTATTTTATGCTGAACACTTGCTCTTCTGCCAGAGGGTCTGGAATTTTGGTATGTGTTAGGCAGAGGGTGCCTACCTGACCTGCTCTCAATAAAAAACACTTGGGCTCTGAGTCTCTAATGAGCCTTTGTGAGCTGGAACATCACACACACATTGTTGCATTTTTATTGCTGGAGAGGATGTGTTTGGTCTGACTCCTCATGGCAGGGAGAGAGCACAAGAAAGCCTGTATTTGGGTTTCTCCAGACTTTGCCTGTCTCATCCCTGATTGACCTAGCTATACATCCTTGTCTTAGCCATGAGTGCAAGTATAGGCTGAGCCCCACGTCCTTCCAGCAAATCCCTGAATGGGGGGTGATCTTGGGGACCTCCGACACAGGCAGCCATGCCATTCTGGGTAGCTGTAGCAGAATGGGACTAGAGGAGGGCAAGAATGGAGGTGAGGAGACCAGTGAGGAATCTCATAATTAAATAAGGAAAAATGATGAAAAGCTGAATGAAAGTAGTGACAGTAGAAATGGACAAAAGTGGAACTACGTCAAGACATGAAGAACAGGGATGCCTGGGTGGCTCAGTGGGTTAAGTATCTGCCTTCAGCTCAGATCATGATCCCAGGATCCTGAGATCGAGTCCCGCATTGGGTTCTTTGCTCATCGGGGAGTCTGCTTCTTCCTCTGTCTGCAGCTCCCCCTGCTTGTGCTCTCTCTGACAAACAAATAAAAAAATCTAAAAAAAAAATGAAGAACAGACAACAGACTGACTGACAGTGGAGGCTGAGGGTGATGGGAGAAGCAAGAATGACCTACAGGTCACTGATCTGAACGGTGTGCATAGAGGTACCACTCATGGAGATGAGCAACAGAGGAGGAGGAGGTTTGGAGGGAAAGCTACTGGGTACAGTTTGGAATATTTAGAGTTTGAGCTGTTGCCACATCTTTGGATGGGAAAAATCAGGTGACTCTGGCTTCCATTGGCCAGGTTATAAAAATTATTATTGCTGAATGAAATAGTTTGAATTTTTTTTTAATTTTTAATTGATTTTATTTCTTTGTTTGACAGACAGAGATCACAAGCAGGCAGAGAGGCAGACAGAGGGAGAGAGAGACGGAAGCAGGCTCCCTACTGAGCAGAGAGCCCAATGCGGGGCTCGATCCCAGGACCCTGGGACCATGACCTGAGCCGAAGGCGGAGGCTTTAACCCACTGAGCCACCCAGGTGCCCCGAAATAGTTTGAATTTTGAAAGACCATGAGTTCCATACTCAAAATGAGGAAAAAAATAATGTATTTTAAAAATGTTGGCAAGGGACACCTGGGTGGCTCAGTTGGTTAAGCGGCTGCCTTCGGCTCAGGTCATGATCCCAGCGTCCTGGGATCAAGTCCCGCATCGGGCTCCTTGCTTGGCAGGGAGCCTGCTTCTCTCTCTGCCTCTGCCTGCCACTCTGTCTGCCTGTGCTTGCTCGCTCTCTCTCCCTCTCTCTCTGACAAATAAATAAATTTAAAAAAATTTTTAAATAAAAAAAATAAAAATGGTTGTAATACAAAGAGGGCAATGTTTACACCTTTAGTGATACAAATAGGTACTTTTTCCCCCCTATTAATTGTATGACTATTCACAAAGTATAGATGTATCCTTAGGATATATACTTGT
Organism: Mellivora capensis; assembly: GCA_004024625.1. NCBI lineage: Eukaryota > Metazoa > Chordata > Mammalia > Carnivora > Mustelidae > Mellivora > Mellivora capensis. The sequence continues at coordinate 38,087 of PISX010019143.1, forward strand.
GTCCATTCACACAAGCATGAGCAAAAGAAATCTAGGGAATGTGGATAAACCAAGTTATCCCAGAATCAGGAATGTCAAACCCCAAACAGACTAATCAGTACTGGGGAGAGGAAGAAAGAGTATGAGCTCGTCTAAAGAGGCAAAGTAACCATGCAGACTTAATTCTTCCTCCTTTAGGAGGTGAGCTCACTATCTCGTCTTATTAATTATGAGATAGTAATAAGGTACAGTTAAGTTTTCAAAAATACCAAAAGACCAGATCAATATATATTTACTACACAATGGGTTACTGAACACTGGCCAAGCAAAACTTTAAAAGATTATTACCTTGAGGGTGAACACCAGTTTGCAAAAATGTTTAAACCTATGCAAAAGGTTTAAACCTTTTGGGTTTAAACCTTTTGGGTGGCTCAGTGGGTTGAGCCTCTGCTTTCGGCTCAGGTCATGATCTCCAGGTCCTGGGATCGAGCCCCGCATTGGGCTCTCTGCTCAGCGGGAAGCCTGCTTTCCCCCCTCTCTCTCTGCCTACTTGTGATCTCTCTCTGTCAAATAATAAAATCTTAAAAAAAAAAAAGCCTATGCAAAAGGTAAAAACTTAAAAAAAAAAACTTACTGGAAAAACATGTTGGTGTAACTACAACAAATTTTTTTTTGACCTGAGAGATTGGGATTTGAATCTTGTTAGGAGGAGGCAGAGTGATATATACACAAATGGAAACAGCTAAGACATCATCAGTAACCTGCAAGCTGTGTTGTTTAAG
>PISX010019144.1:0-38856 GCA_004024625.1 Mellivora capensis
GGGGCAGGCCAGGCGGAGGAGAGGACGGTACTCCCTGACTTATGGGGTCAAGGACAGCCTGCATGCTGTGTGGTCAGCCTCTGTGGCCTTCGTCTGGCTGAAGGAGTTGCTTGTAGAAATATTTCCTCCCATGTTCTCTTGGAGGCCCTTGGAGATGCCCTTCCTTTGTCGTAGGAAGGAAGAAGGAAAACAGCTGATATTCACAGGTACCTACTATGTGCTGGACATTTTACACGTTAACTGTTCGATCCTCGGCCAGTGCCCTGGTAACGATCATCTTCCCCATTGTAGAGGCAGAGAAACTGAGGTTCAGAGAGCTTGGGCGATGTGCCCAGTGCGCTTAGATCTACCCACATCCATTCCTGTTCTTCCCACCCCACAGCATGCTTCCTGGTTACGACAGTTTTCTCCAAAGTCTTGATTCTCTGAGAAATGGGGAGGAGTGTCTTTTCCCTCTGATTGCTGGGCCCACTTCCGTGGGTTGACCCCGTTCCCAGGGACCTGGACTCCTGGATGTCCCCACCGGGGCACTGGCCTTCCCCTGTTGGGAAAATCAAATGCGTTTGTGTATGTCAAGTACGCCAGTAGAGACTAGCGTGTCATAAATCCCGGAAGCACTTGTAATAAGATGTCTGCCAGCTTGAAATATCTCTTTAAAATCATTTTGACACAATATCACATTTTTCCTAGTTGACAAAGAGCTTTTTCAGGAATGGATGTTTAATATTATCAAATTTCGCCCCTCCTTTTGATGTGATGATAAACTGTAGAAATAGATTTCCTAATATTGAACTATTTTTGAATGTGATAGAATAAATTCTGCTTTGACATAATGTACAAGTTTGCTTAAAGTATCATTTTATTACGGGAATTTTCAAAAACAAACAAAAGTAGGGGCTCCTGGGTGGCTCAGTCAGTTAAGCCTCTGCCTTCGGCTCAGGTCATGATCCCGGGGTCCTGGGATCGAGTCCTACATTGGGCTTCCTGCCCAGCAGGAAACCTGCTTCTCCCTCTGCCCCTCCCCCTGCTTGTGCTCCCCCCATCTCTCTCAAATAAATAAATAAAATCTTAAAAAAACACAAATAAAAGTAGGGAGAAGAGAATAATGAACTCTTATGCCTAACTTCAACAATTATCAATATTTTACCAGTCTTTGGCAAATCTGATTTTTTAAAAATACTTCTGGATTTTATTTTTAAAATATCTTTTTAAAGATTTACATCCATATTCTTTTTTTTTTTTACATCCATATTCTTAAGTGGGATTGACCTAGTTTTCATGGGTGTGTGATGCAGCAGGTAAAGTTCTTAAAAAAAAAAAAATTATACTTCTATGGCAAAATAAAAATTGTAATTTTTATTGTCATTCTAAGCTTTCTCTAAAATTTCCTTTTACTCTTGGCCTTCTGGAACTCAGTCCATTCAAAGCCTGCAGCTCAGGAAAGGGATAACAGTAAAAGGTGGAAAATGAAAGGGCACTGTTGGGCTGGAGGGCCCGAACGAGGGTTTTGAAAGAACACCTAAAGAGCCAAGCTCTGAAATAAAAAGACTCTGAAACATTAGTTTCGGTAAGTGTTGAGAAGAAAACATGTCCTTTGCCTTCCCACCCCGAGACCCCAGGCAGGCAGGGAGGGGAGAGCAGGGGCCCAGGTAGTGATGGGGTGTGGGCGGTTGACAGACCTGCCCTCTGGTCCCCAGGGAGAGCACAGACAGTGGGCGATCCTTGGGGCGGCTGCTGCCCCAGAATGTTTCTGGTGATTAGGAAAAGCGTCATTTCAAAGTGGGGACCATTATTTCCTCTTTCATATCGAAGCTAAAACGTATTTTAAACTTTTCAAATTTTTTGGAAAGTACTTTTAAATTCCCAAGCACGTTCACTTGTTCGGATACACTTTTGTTCTCAACTTCTCTGTTCAGAGAGGGAGTCTGAAAATTGTCACCGAGGAATGTCCTACTCCTGGTAGATGGTCGTCATGGAGTTTCATGGTAACTAGATGAAGCATCCAATTTCTTGGTTCTTATAGGCATTCACTGTGGTTTACATTTATCATTATGAAATGCTATGTGTTTAGGATTTTTCTAAGTTTCATAAAAAATATTGCTTTCCTTTTCAATTTCACTAATCCTTTTGCTTTTATCCAATGTACATTATTAGAAATGAGATTGTCTCTTCAAACAGCAAGGTTGAACTTTCTTATTTGACTCGAGATGAGAGACGACTTCTTAGTTGCACTCGGTATGTCCCTATTACTGTGGTCATAGACGGGCTTGATTTGAATGGTTTTGCATTTTTATTTCCTTGATTTCTTTACCATGGCTTTCCCTATCTCTTACGCTAGTATTTTCTTCAAATTTTATTGATCCTTTTCCCTTCTAGATGTCCCAAAATATACAATTTCTTTTTATTCTATTCTAATTACTTTAAGACAAAAATATACTGAGTTGATATCTTTCTATCAAACATATGAATGAAGAACATTTATTGCTCTATTGGGAGAAATGTATCACATTCACTTCCCCCTTGCCCTTTGTATAACTGTTTTGTATGTCTGTATGTTGTTGTTGTTTTTTTTTTTTTGAGGGAGAATATCTAAGACTTTAGACTAGTCAAAATATTTATTATTAATATTAAGTTAAATAATAAAAGAATATAAATCAAGTAAATATTATTGATATTTAAATGATCAACCTTTTTGCTGAAGATGCTTTTTGACATTTACACTAAGTTCCACAGTCACGTTAACACTTAGAGATCTGTACAAGTTTTCTTGACTTATTTGGTCTACCCCATCGGTGTTGAACGATATTGTCTGTTTTGGCATTCTTTATTATTATAAAGTATTATATTTATTATAAGTATAAGTATATATTATATATATGTATATATTATAAGTATAAGATATTATAAGTATATCTATATACTTTTTTTTTAACTGGTTGGGCCACTTAATAATTAGCTTTTTTTTCCCCCAAAAGTTACATAAACGTTATTGCATATTTTAGGTTTCCCCACTTCTTTGACATCTTATAGCACCAGAGGAACATTTTACCCAATATTCTGCTATTGCTGTTCCAATGGCGAGTTTAGAAATGTTGTTCTCAAATCAGCTTTATTGAACCTGAAGCTTCTCTAGGTCTTCTGGAGTCTGGGACCAATCTGAGGTATGGAATTCTTCCAACATGGTTAATAAACCAAATAGCAAAGATGATATTTAAAAAAAGTAATTCTACTAAATATCTACAATCTTACGGCCCTATACCAAGCCATGAACAGTAATGCTTTGCTGCTCACTGAGCAGGGATTAGTGACAAATGGCCATGCAAAATACCCTTCATGAGCGTTGAACAGCTCCCAGGCTTGAACTACCCATTAATTGGTGCCCCTATTTAAGACCTGTGGATATATGGCAAGGGAATGGGATTTATAGTAATTGTGCACATCACAATTTTTTCAGGTCCTATGCTTAGTCCTTTAAATACCTTATCATAGTTTACTCTACTAGGACTTATTAGAGATAGGTGCATTATTATGATCTTATATTTGAGGAAATCTGAAGGTGGGTTCCTGATACATGGTATAATCCTCAAACAGTTAGGGGCATTCATGTCTAAGTTTGGCAGACTCTGAAACTTGTCTGTGCCCCCTGATGTACCACCTTAGGAAAGACGCATGGTTGTCCCAGGTACCTGTCCCAGGTACATGCTCACCTGTCCTGTGCTGGGTTAAGATGTTTGAGGTTTTCCTGTGAGTGAACCTATTGTAGTGGGGTGTTGGCTTTCTTTTATTGTTGCTTCTCTTCCAGGCGTTTTTCAAATCTAACCAATTTATCTTCATCAGATGATTATTCCCAATGATCAACTCTGTGACTGAGAAGTCACGGCCTTTACCCACAAAGCCCTGGGAGGCAGAAATTTCCTTGTTTGGATTCTACCATTAGCCTCAGCCATACTCTTACCCACAAAATCAGTTAATCAACAAACAGAATTAAAATAATATTAACCTTAATAGAAAGGCTTTTAAACATAGTGTTATGTCGCCTTCGTGGCTACAGAAGAGACATGGATGATGGTCTTGCCTTTCCGTTTATGAAGAACATTATGAGTGGTGAAGCTCATTCACTTTCATATCCCTCCATTAAAGTAACCTTTGTTGAGAACCAGCCATATGCTGGGTATGGTGACAGGTCTCAGGGAATCAAAGATCGGTAAGACGAAGTCACAGTTCTTGAGAACTCATTGTCTACTAGCATGGCGTCACACAGAGATATGTCATCATATAATGCGGGAACTGTGATGACAGAGATTTAAATAAACTGGGAGGTGACCCTAAGTCAATGACAGAAAACAGTGAGGCGAGGTAGATACACTTTTGAATTTAACACACCACGATCCCAAAATTCTATTCACAGCCAAATCTATGAGTACTGGCAAAAGAAAGACACTGTCAGAATTTCCAGCTTTTAAAAAAATATACTGCCCCCATATTCTTCCCCAAAATCTCTACTTAAAGATATATGCACCAGGAAATTGTGAGATAAATGAAAACAAAGAACGGAAGCATATAAAAGTCGTGGCCTAAGAGGAAGAGAATGTCAAGCTGTATTAGGTATATTGAAAGAAAACTGAAATGTAAGTGCTTGGAAGGTTTTAAAAACTTCTCTCTAAATTGCCACATGAGGAAAAATCAGTGAAAAATATGGTACAGGAAACAATAAGTGTGGACAGAAATAAGGAAATACGTTTGGCAGGAGTAAGGCCACCCATGTGAACTATGAAACAAGATGTAGTTGAGTTGAATACTTGTGTTAAATACAAGATATCATAAATCAATAAGAATGCAATTCCATTACATGCTGTTTCTGAGAGACACATCTGAAATAAACTACTTCAAATCTAAAAACAAAAAAAGTGAGGGACTTGTCTTATGTTGGAAAATAAGTCAATGCTTGTGAATTAAACTTAGCATTCCTCTGCTGTGTTGAAGGAATAATATGACCATCACTGAGTTGATTTTAGAGAGGCAAGGATGGTTCAATGTGAGGAATATCACCATAAACTTAATTTGTTTGTAGATTAGAAGATAAAAACTATGATTATTTTAATACCCAGAAGTACCACTGATAAAAATTAGGTAATAATTTCTCACAAAATGTTTTTCCCTGACTAGAAGTTGACAGGTGATTTGCCTATCGTGCTTAACCTTGAAACACAGGAAAGTTTCCATCAAGTGAGGAAAAGTGAGGGAAAAAACATAGACCCGAGAGTTGAACTGTTAGGGGCATAGGTCCCAACTTAGCATTGAGGGTGGATCTCAATTTCTCCAAGTCTCAACCCTTGTTCCATCTGTGAAATGACTGATAAAATAACAGCAGTCATGATGTTAGCAGCTATCATCCCAGAAGCTTGCTGTGTGAGAAATTAAACTAGGATCTTGCAGACCATCAGTCTACAACAAGCCTGTGGTGTGGGGATGCTGTTACCCCCATTTTGCTGACGGAGAACTGAGACTGGGAGGCTCCGTATCTTCTCCTATCTCTTAATGTTATTTTGAAGGATAAATAAGGGACGTGTCTTGGCCTGTCCAGGTAGCGACACCAAAAACACCATAGATTGTGTGGCTCAAATGAGAATGTTTATTTCTCAAATTCTGGAGGCTGGGAGGTCCACGTCAAGGCACACACAGACCCAATGTCCTAGGAGGGTCCATTTCTTGGCTCAGAGATGGGCATCTTCTCACTGGGTCCTCACATGGTGGAAGGGGTGAGAGCTCCCTGGGGTCTCTTATCAGACCACTCATCCTCATGAGTGGTCAGGCTCCACCCTGTGACCTGGTTAGTCATCCCCTAAAGGCCCCGCCCCCAAAGCCATCACACTGGAGTTAGGATTTCAACATGTGACTTTTGGGGACCACAGACATTCCCTAACAGCCTGTAAACTGCTCTGCAGGGTTTAGCACATACTAAGCGCAGTAACATTTCTTAAATGCTAGTGAAGAACATCACTATCAACACTGTGAGTCAATATTTTTATGGGCACATCTGCTGCTAGGGAAGAACAAATATAAGAAGGGACATTGACATTAAAGAGGGGGAGGCAAGATTATTATTTGTAGTTGATACTTTCTATCTCTGGGAAGACCCCAGTAAATAAAGTGAAAATGTATCTGAAAGAAAAGAGCTAGTGAGGGGGATACTTTTAACATAAAAATACTTGGGTAGTAATTGAGAGCTTCCCTGTGGACTGACAATAACAAGTTTGGATACATAAAGGAGAAATTCTCATTCGAAATAGCAAGAGTTAAAAAAACACACCCAGGAATAAATTAAATAAGCAATAAGTTACATTTACTTAAAGAGAACAACAAAGCTTTAACAAAGGACATAAAAAATGACTCATTAATTGGAAGGAATGCCAATGAACACGTATCTGTAGAACCCAGAGAAGTCTGTATATTCTTCGTGTCACCATGGAGATCTGAAAGGTCAGCTCTGGGAACACTGGTGCTTGACTACAAAGTCCAGGTGACAAAAGAAACTGGTAAGAAGACAAAAAATAGTTTTGATATTTTTGATATCAAAAAATATTTTGATGGCGGAGAGCCTTGTCTACCAGTATTAACATGTTCACCACAGCTGGGGAGGGCGACTGGGCGGTGCGTGAAGTGAGGATTCAGGAGGACACGTGTCCTGATGACCACTGGGTGTTGCACGTAGGTTGTCAGTCACGACGTTCTTCGCCCGAACCTAGTGTTCCATTCTGTGTTAACGCACTGGAATTTAAATAAAAACTTGGGGGAAAAAAGAGTGACAGTAATTTGATAAGGTGATTCTTTTGAAAGAATATACAAAGAAAGAATGAGAAAGAATGAAAAAATCCAGACACAGACCCAAAGATAGACGAAAGCTCCTCCTATACGATAAAGGGGGTGCCTTCAAATCGTGGAGGAAGCCTGGACCGTACAATAAAGCGCATGAAAACAGAAGATCCGCACGTGGAAATCAGTGAAAATGTGCTGTGTTCGAATTCTCTAGAGAGACTGTATGGCTGTCACCACGGGGATTTCTGAGCGTACAGAGGTTTGGTATAGTTAAATAATAATTGTATAGAGTCAGGTGTCTTAGGGGACTTTGGCCATGTAGCACATCACCGTAAATAATGGCATAAAAGGAACATCACGGAATGGTTTCTGTCTCAACCATGCAGCCCCCTGCCGCCTTCGCCTTGACTTTGGTCGGAGGAGGGTCTGACTGTGGGCACACATGGTAGTGAGCCGGGAAACCCCACACCCCTCATCTGTGCAATGCTTTCTTGTGAGGGGAGGACAGAAACCGTTACCAGCCCGGTGACGGGATCAGGGGAGATGACATGTGGCATGGCTGCGGTCACTGCGGGGAGGGCTGCCGGGTGGAGACCTCGGGGCTTGCAGACATGGGCCAGACGTGTCACCCTCTTCTGGTGGCTTTTCCATGTGAAGAAGGGAGTTGGGAAAGGTCCAGCAGTGGAGGGGCAGGCTGCCGGGACCATGGTCATTGTCCCCGCTTCAGTGCTCACCACTGAGAGTGGTGATCTGAGCCCAGAGTAGCTCGGTTCCTTGCTGTTCGGACACCGGGCTTCCCCGGGATGACACACAGAGGACGTGGAGGCTCCATAGGGAACCAGCTTCTCCCAGACGATGTCTTCCCATAGCCTCCTCTGCCTGCTCAGAATCCCTCTGGGTGAATCCTGGGGTCCCGGGAGCAGGTGGACTTGGGGGCGCCCTCATCTCATGAGCTCTGATCTGCTAGATTGGACGGCTCCCCCCGGCTGATGCTCACTGACACCGTAGGGTTCGGTGGTTTTCAGAATGTGGAGCCTGTGACTGGACTCTGTTGGGACTGTCCAGAGGGGGGTCTGGCTGTAAAGACACATGGTGACAAACCATTCCGTGGGCCCCTAGGGCAGGCGGGATGTTTTTCCCCATGGATGGGGCACGGGAGGCACATCTTCACGCAGCTCGGACCGTGCCCATGTGCTCACTCTCCTTAGAGACATGGGTTGACATGTGGCTTTGATTATACCGCCCGTGGGACACCCCTGAAGAGCCAGGGTGGGACATTGTCCCCACAACAGCTCCGCTCTGCTGCCCATGCCCCCAGCCCCACTCTCACTCTTTGGAGCTTGGAGTCTGCAAAAAAGCACAGGAAAACCGGATGATGAGTGTGCAGCCTGGGAGCTGTCTGCCATGCTGGCCACGTGGCTCTCGGTCCCTCGGGGAAAGAAGTCGGGGAAGCACGTAGAAGCTGTTGCCCCCTGGCTTTGCTCTCTTCGAGGAGGCCTCATCATGGGCCTGATAAAGACAGGCAGGAAGGCACAAGGTGGAAATTAAACCGAGGCAAATTGTTGGCGTCTTGACACAATATGTACCTTTGGACCTGTTTCAGCAGTTTCTTTAAAACCGTAAATCCTCCCCTGAGCTCGTTAGGAGAGGCTGAGAGGAGGCCATTTGTCCCAAAACTTTACGGGAACACCGCGCCCGGGCCTGGCAGGCTCCCACCGACCTTCCAGATGCAGACAGTTCAGCCCTGTGTGAATTCTTCATAAGCTAAGACCTGCCTGTTTACCGCCCCCCATCATGTCATTCAGTTTCTCCCCGCAGGATGTCCTGTCCCTCACTCCTTTCCAGCCCCCACAGACCGATGCCCAAATTGGATAACCTGCGTTTTACTCTCTCAAGGCTCTGATCTTTATGCTGATCTTTACTCTTTACTCTCTCAAGGCTCTGTTCTACCTAAGAAAGGTGCGGAAGCAAGTCACACGTACGAGGGTCACGTGGTCATAGCCCGTCTGAACTGGGTGCCGGGAGACCAGACTGCTTTCTTAATTGGGTTACCTTGGATTAGTGACTTTACTGCTCTGGGCCTCTGCTTCCTAATCTATAAAATAGGTCTCACAGGACACTTTCAGTTGAGGGGGGAGGCTGAGGGCATGGGCTCCACTGAGTGTCCCCTCCCATCCCATTCCCTTGACCCCCACCTCCCTCACCCCTGCCTACTTCATCCAAGCACCGTGGTTTTTAGATGTCACTATGACCCAATACCCACCCACAGAATCCCCTGCCCTTTGGGGTCTAGTTTGAAATGGTGTTGGATCCCTCACTTTGTCACCCAGTGGAAACCCAAACCTTCCTTCTGACTTCTGATCAACACAAGGGAGGTTGATGTTCCTTTGGCCTCGATTGTCTCTTGGGACTTGGAGTTTTTTGGGCTATGCCATGCCAAGTCAGCCCTGATACAACAAAGCCCCCTGGGCTTCTATAACAACAACCATTTCCCATATACCAGACATCCATGAGCTTAACAGACTTTTCCAGAGGAGGGTCCATGGCGGCAGGCACGTTCAGCCCCTCCCAGTTCTCCACCATCTTGGGGTTCCCTGCTGCCTTCCCAGCACCCCATCCTTGCAGGACTTCCTGACCATCCCAAATTCTCCCCCTTCAGTTGTGCAGAGCAGCCTTGTCTTCCTCCAAAGCTTGGAGCCTGGCCCTGGAGAGGCTCACCTCCCACTCTAGGCATGCATCAAAGAAAGTTTTCCAAGAAGCGGTGTTCCAACCCTGAGGAAGAGCCTGGTGCTGTTATTCAGGGTGACACATTTTTACTTTCTTTCCATTGAATTTGTCACAGGGCTTCGTGGTTAAGCAGAGTTTGGAAACCATGGCACATCACTGGTTTCTCATAGAGCATGGCATGAATGTGCTGGTGTGTGTACCCTTCCAGGTAAATCGGTCCTTTCATCCAGTTAAAATACTTGCCAGGACTAATATTTCTTAAATTTTAAAATATTTCAACCATGGAAAGCCACGAGCCAGTGTTTTTCAAACTATAGGTAACCCCCCACCTTTTTTTTCAAAGAAAATAAATGGAATAAGGGAGAATGGAAAATAGAAGAGTGTATCAGTTTAGTAAACGTAAACTTCTTTCGTAGAAATCTGGTTTCAGTTCTGTGTCTGTGTGCGTGCTTATGTATGTACGTGTGGCGCAGTATAAGATAATCGTTTCCTTACTATGGGTCACAATCAGAAAATGTGACAATTACCAGGTAGACCACTCTGTAATTAACACCCGAATACTCCCCGCTTAGTCACCTACTACTCAGTTCTGGGATGGCACACCGTAGGGCTGCAGGTTTTCTGTTGCTGGCCTCTTTTTAAATGAAAACGTTACAGCCAGAAGCGAAGCTGAATGCCTCCTCCTCCATGTTCACCTCCTTGATTACGTTCATTTTCTTGATGCCTGGCGGTCGCTCCCTAATGGAGTCTACCATTCCCAGACATGTTTCTGTGCAATTGCTACATAGTGAACATATGGAATTGTTTTGTGCATTTTATGCCAGTACTCATATTAAGCGGTTTAAAAAAAAATCACCCTCAAACTTTTTATTTTCTCTTAACACAGTAATTTTCAGATATCTTTTGCTGGTATGTGTGGCTCTCATTCGGTTCTGGTCACGGCTGTATAAATATACTGAAAGTTATTTGCTCATTTTATTCTTTTTTTTTTTTTTGCTCATTTTATTCTTAAGGGACATTTCATTGGCTAGTATGATAAATACTGAAATGAACATTCTTGTATATCTTCTTGTCCACGTGTGACAAGAAACTGTTAGGAAACTGTTTGATTAGCTGGAGAAGATGGTTTGGTTATGGAGCCATGCCCTATTCATGTGTACAAGGTCAACTCCTACAAGTTAATAAAGTCAGGTCCTTACCTCCTGCCTTAAAAAATCAGTGATAGGGTGAATTAGAGACCTAAGTGTGTAAAAAGTCAATAATAAATGCAGAAAATATTCTTGATATTAGAGTTGAAAGGGATTCTTGAGTGAGAGGAAAGCACGACAGTAAAGGAGAAGACAGAAACTTTCTCCTGTACTAACATTTAGTTTTTCTCTTTATTAGAAGATAGAGAGTTCACAACTCTGGGGAGGATATTTACAATACATAAAATCTACAAAGAATGGTAATACAGTTTTACAAAGGTCATGACTCCCAGGACCCCTGGGTGGCTCAGTTGGTTAAGCGTCCGCCTTCTGGTCAGGTCATGATCCCAGGGTCCTGGGATTGAGTCCCGCATTGGGTTCCCCGCTCAGCGGGAAGACTGCTTCTCCCTCTCTCACTGCTGCTCCCCCTGCTTGATTGCTCTCTCTCTTTGTCAAATAAATAAACAAAATCTTAAAAAAAAAAGTAATGACACCCAAAATACTTCCTTGTCCACCCAAAAGGCTCACATTTAAGGATAGTGTTCTTGCTTATCCCTCATTTCGTGGGTGGCTAAATCTGCTTTCATACATCGGATGTTGTTCCCTGTTTGCAAAATGGTCTAGCCCTCCCTACATTTCCCTTCAGAAATTCAGGTTGTCCTTCAGGCCAGGATAAACCAGAGGTCTTCCAGACTTATATGCATGACTTTGAAGACTTCCCCCTCACCCTTCAAAGCAGTTTCTTTATCTTTTTTCTTTTGAAACAGGCCAGTCAGTTTCTTCATAAATTCATACTTGCATCAGAGGTTGAACGTATCTTGTAATCGGTTGAAATAGTATCCTCCAAAAATTCGTACCTACCCCGAACCTCAGAATGTAATCTTATTTGCAAATAGGGTCTTTGCAGATATTATTAGTTAAAGATTGAGATGCGATAATACTGGGCAGAGTGGGCCCTAGATCTAATGGCTGGTGTCCTTACAGGAAGAGAAGACACACAGACACACGAGGGAACAGTGTAGAGACACAGGTAGAATGTGGAGTGATGTACTCACCAGGAATGCAATTTCCAGGAGCACCAGAAGCTGGGAGGAATCAAGGATGGGCTCTTCCTCAGGGAAGAGAACATGCTCCTCTGACCTTGATATTGAAATTTTCCAGAACATGACTGACCCACTCAATCTGTGGTAATGTATTACACAAGGAATATGTTACAAATGAATACAAAACTAGCATGTACATTCATATACTGGTCTGACCAATGTATGTCAAGCATTCTTCCAATGACCTAAGCACATTTCTATTTCATTTATTAGCTTGGCCTGTGCCACATGCCTTGACTGAAACCAACTCCATGATGCTGGGCACAACTGATTGTGCCACACATCAGTGCACAGCTACAGACAACAGGTAGGCACGAGGGAGGCCGGCCATCTCTGAGGTGACCTGAGACCAACACTGTCCAGTCGAGGCACTCTGGGCTAGAGGCACTGGTGGGCCAACCTTATCTTACTTCCTTGAGAAGTCTAAGTACAACGGAGCTCTGGAGAGGCTGGTCCCTTAAGCTTTGATCATTATCCTTCTTTGCCTTGTGAGGTCTTTGTGACACTAGAGTATGTCTCAAGTCCAGACACTTTGGAGCAGAGAACTTTTGCATAGTGACAAAGTGACTCCCCCTGTAACTCTCCATCCCCATGAGCTCTAATCATAGCACTCCATCATTGGTTCCGGTCCAAGATGGCGGCGTAAGAAGACTGAACTCACCTCCTCTACGGAACACATCAAATGGCACCTATTAGTAGAACAGTTCCTCCCAGAGAAGAACTTAGGGCTGACTGAGTAGCTACTGGGCAGCCAGAGACAGAACGGCAAGAGAACAGCCAGAGAGATGGAGACACGCAGTGAACTCCCACCCCTGATGTTGCCCACGGCAGTGAGGATGGTACTGAGGGACTGGGGACAGACGCCTCTGTCCTCGGGCACAGAAAATACCCACAGTGTAAAGGAACAGCTAGCATATAAAGAGACAACACCAGAACACTAGAACTAGAACAGAGGAGCTGCAGGGACGCTCTGAGGTCGCAGGGGCTGGAAAACTACGGGCTGTACGTGGGCACCTCACCTTGGAAACCTAGACTGCAGCAGGGTCTGGACACCATGATGAGTGGGTTCAGTCACCTCAGGGAGCTCACGACTCCAGCTGGCCAGAGTCCGGAAGCCCGTATCAGCCTCGGTTGTGCTGGGGCACAGAGAATAAGCTGCAGCATTGCATTTTGTTTTTATTTTATTCTATTTTTTAAAATTACTTATTTATTAGAAAGAGAGAACATAAAAGGGGAGAAGGCAGAAGCAGAGGGAAGAACAGACTCCCTACTGAGCAGGGAGTCTGATGTGGGACTTGATCTCATGAGGGACTTGACCCTGAGATCATGACCTGAGCTGAAGACAGACACTTAACCGGCTGAGCCACTCAGGCGCCCCTTATTTTGCTTTTTAATGTTTAGTGTTTTATTGTGTTTTATTTTACTTTTAAAGATTTGTCCTGTCTTGTTTTTAGTTTTTCTTCTTGGTTTTTTCCTTTTCTTTCTTTTTCTCTTTTCCTTTCTCCTTCTTTTCTTTCTTTTTTTCTTTTTCTTTTATTATTATTTCTCCCTCTATTCTTTCAGTGAAGAGGCATGGTTTAAAAGAGTAATTAGCCTCCAGAGCCACAGTTGCAGCCAGCCAGCAAATGTCAGCAAGCGCACATGGTCTACACAGGGAACACCACACACAAGACAACTCCTTCAACTTTGTGAGAAGTAGCACGTTGCCTAATTGATAGAAACAAATGCAGAAAGTCAAGAAAAATGGGGAAACAGAATAATATTTTCCAAAACAAAGAAAAGGAAAAAACCTCGGAGAAAGAATGAAATGAAACAGAGAAAACCGATACGCCTGATAAAGAATTTAACATAATGATTGTAAAGATACTCTCTAGGCTGGGGGAAGAATGGGAGAACTCAGTGAGACTTTGAATAAGGAGATAGAAAATATTAAAAACAATCAGAGCTGAAGAATACGATACCTGAAATAAAAAACACACTAGTGGGGAATCAACGGTAGATTAGAGGAGGCAGAAGAATCTGGAAGACAAGGTAATAGAAAGCACACAAACTGAACAGCAAAAAGAGAAAAGAATTTTTAAAAAATGAGGATGGATTCAGAAATCTTTGGACAACATCTAGTGAATAAACATTAGCAATATAAGCATCCCAGAAGGAGACAAAGGTGTAGAAAACTTATTTGAGGAAAAAACAGCTGAAAACATCCCTAACTAGGCAAAGAGACACCCTAGTCCAAGAAGCACAAAGAGTTCCAAATTAGAGGAACCTGTGGGGGTCCACACCACAGCACATAATAATTAAAATGTCAGATGTTAAAGATAGAGAATCCTGAAAGCATCAAGAGGAAAATAAAAAAGTTACCTAGAAGGAAAAATTGCTAAAGCTTTCAGTTATTTTTCAGCAGAAACTTTGCAGGCCAGAAGAGAGTGATAAGATATATTCAAAGAGCCAAAAGGAAGAAAACCTACAACCAAGACTATTTTACCAGGCAAGTTTATCCTTCAGATTTGAAGGGGAGATAGAGTTTCCCAGACAAACAAGACACAAAGGAGTTTATCACCACTAATCCCACTATACAAGAAACGTTAAAATCCTGGAAGAGAGCACAGGCAGTAATTTCTCTGGCTTCAGCCATAGCAACATTTTTCTAGGTCTGTCTTCTGAGACAAGGGAAATAAGAGCAAAAATGAACTACTGGGACTGCCTCAAAACAAAAAGCTTTTGCATCAACAAAACAAAAAGACAACATACTGAAAGGGAGAAGATACTTGCAAGTGATTATCCATAAGGGGTCAATATCCAAAATATATAAAGAACTCGTACAAGCCAACACAGACACAAAAACAAATAATCCAATTAAGATGGGTGGAAGGACAGACATTCTTCCAAAGAAGACATACAGACAGTCAACAGACACATGAACAGATGCCCAAATCAAAACCACGAGGAGATACCATTTCATGTCATTCCATGTTAGCATGGCTCAAATAAAAAATGAACACACAAGTATCATAGAGAATGTGGGGGGAAATGATCCCTCCTGCACCATTGGTGGGAATGCAAACTGGCACAGTCACTGTGGAAGACAGTATGGGGATTCCTCAAAAACTTAAAAATAGAACTACCCTAGAATCCCATAACTGCACTACTAGGTATTTACCCGAAGAATATGAAATACTAATTTGAAGGGCTATATGCACCCCAATATGTATATCAGGGTTGTCTACAATAGCCACGACATGGAAGCAATCCAAGCGTCCATCAATAGATGACTGGATCAAGAGGAAGTGATATTACATGTATAATGGAAGATTAGCCATAAAAAAGGACGAAATCCTGCCATTTGCAACAACACAGGTGGAACTAGAGAGTACAATGCTAAGTGAAGTAAGTCAGACTGAGAAAGACAAATCCCATAGGGTTCCACTCATAAATGGAATCTTTTTTAAATTTTTTTTAAAGATTTTTAATTATTTATTTGACAGAGAGAGATCACAAGTAGGCAGAGAGGCAGGCAGAGAGAGAGGAGGAAGCAGGCTCCCCGAGGAGCGGAGAGCCCGATGTGGGGCTCGATCCCAGGACCCTGGGATCATGACCTGAGCCAAAGGCAGAGGCTTAACCCACTGAGCCACCCAGGCGCCCCATCATAAATGGACTTAAAAAATGTAATAAACCAACAAAAAGAATCAGAATTAAAATACAAAGAAAAAACTGATGGTTGCCAGAGGGGAGAGAAGGTGGGGGTTTGGGCAAAATGGGTGAAGGGGAGTGGGAGGTGCTGGCTTCCAGGTATGGAATGCATAAGTCATGAGAATAAAAAGCAGAGTTTAAGGAATTTGGTCAGCGATATTGTAATGATGATGAATTGGGACAGATGATAGCTGTGCTTGTGGGGAACATAACCTGATATAGACTTGTCAGATCACTGTGTGGTACACCTGAAATTAATATGACATGTGTGTCAACTATATTTAAAAAAATGCAGTACTCCATCATTGGTGGACATTGTTTTCTCGTCTTTACAGTTCCAAGAAATATTAAAAATAACTTTACAGTAATCTCTAAACAGTTTGTCGTTAGAAGCTGAGTTACCCCTCACCTCCTCGGAAAAGTCTTCTCTGACTGTCTGGGGCAATGTTAGCCTCTCGTCATACTCTCCTTGTGTATCTCTGCTCAGTACAAAGTGTACAGGATAGGTCATTTGTGTTCACGTGCTGTCACCCCAATAGACCGCGGCTCTCTGTGGGGCACCGTGAGATGCTCCTTTTTCTCTGGACCGTTGATCCCGTGTATGTATGGCACAGGGACTCGATTGCCCTGGGACTAGCCTCCCCCAGGAATGAATGGGAAACTTGAGGCAAGGGATATGCTTTGCTTTGTTTTTATAACTCCAGCACTCAGCATAGAATCTGATATACACATGATGGGTGCTCATATTACTCATGTGTGGAATTTAAGAAACAAAAATAAATGAAAAAAAGAAGAAAAAAGGGAGAGAATCCCAAAGCAGGCTCTTACAGAGAATGTACCGATGGTCCCCAGAGGGAAGGGGGCCGGGGGGAATGGGTGGAATAGGTGACGGGGATTAAGGAGGGCATCTGTCATGATGAGCACCGAGTAATTGTTGCATCACTGTATCGTACCCCTGAAGCTAATATAACATGATGCTGGATTTAAAAAAAAGTTCTAGCAGAGCTGAGTGGCAATGCAAAATTTTGTCATTAGGTGTCGCTGTGCTCTCAAAAGTCCCCATTATGGTGGGTCCCTAAATGCTCGCATTGGACCCTCCCAACAAGGGCATCCTGCAGTTGAGGAAATGCAAGTCATGTTGCCTGCCCGAGGTTCCCCCGCTCTTAGGCTGGGAAGTGGGATTCAAAGCCAGGTTCAGCCCCTTCCCGAGTCCGCTTAGTCAGCGTGCTGTCCTCTGGCCCGAAGAGTCTTAACTTGCAGATGTCAGATGATATTCCCATCCATAGATCACTAACGCCATCTACTAAACTGTTGATCTACACCTGAGGTTCGTATCTTAGTTTTACCATGTAACTGGCTGGTTCCAAGTGGGGTCGCTTTGCCCCCCAGGTTATATTCCAGCGTATCTGGAGACGTTATAGTTTGTCACTCCCGGGTGGGAGGGGTGTCTTTCATCATCTAGCTGGTAGAGCCCGGGGTGCTAGGGGACAGCCTACATGGGGGACAGCCCCACATGCCTAAGGACAACCCAACCCAAACCATCCATAGTCCTGAGATCGAGAGACCCCACCATGTGAGGAGAGAATGACTACTTGAGCCTTAACATGTTGGTAAACATATATTCCTTTTCCAACACGGAGAATGAGTATAATTGTCTCTGTGTATAACACAGAAGACAGAGCGCAGGGCTGGTGATTTTTCATGACAGGACAGAGTCTGGGATGGAGCCTAATGGGACCCCAGATGGCTGACACCTTCTCCTTGGCTTTGCTATCCCAGTTCTCAAAGTATGGCTTCTCCGGGAGAGAGATCTTCGTTAATCAGTCCAAAATCCAAATACAGGATTTCGTGAGAGAAATGGATTGTCAATGACTCAGGAAAGAGTGGTTATGAAGAGGATGCCTCATGTTTCTGCATATGGGTAGAAGCTCTATGTTTACGAGACTCCCAAAGCGTTCCCACCAAGAGACGTCGCAGAGACCATCTGGCTCCTGCCCCTGGCTGGTCGGCGCAGAGCACTGAGGCTCTAGGGAGTGAAACCATGTGCTCAGTGTCCCCAGTGAGCAGCTTGCTGGGCGGAACCAGGTCTCCTGGCTGTTCGCTCAGTGCCTTTTTCTCTACCCTGTGCTGTCCTTCTCCTAAACTGATGGCAGAGGGAGTTTCTGTAATTTCAGGGAAATCCTCTGGTTCTCCTTTCATGAACAGTCTCATGGTAAAATGGAGAATAATTGTGCTCAAAACAAGAATGCCAAGATTTAGGCATCGAATGTAGTAGGTACTTGCTTGGAGAGGGATGGTGTCTGGGCTTGTGACCCACTCAAAGACAGAAGTCAGTGTTTCAACCGAAATCCCAAGCCTTCCTCTTTGTATTATAAGCTGACGGAGAGAAGAGGTCCTGATCCCAGCTGAGTGACACATGGGAGCATTCATGGAAGGGAACTCCATTGTAGCTAAGGTGCTCATGATCCCAGGCACATCCCATCTTACCAAGGAAGTCAGAGGCTCAGATTCTACAAGGGCCTTGGATTTGGCCAAGACTTACGATCTAATTGGAAATGCCAATAGGAGTGCCCAGAAAAGAACCCAGCCAGCCCGGAGACCAGCCAGCCGTGGGAAGCAGGTTGTGGAGACAGACTCCCCAGGGTGAAAAGCACTAGCTCTTTCAAAGTCGGGCAATATGGCCCAGTTAATTTTCAGAGACCCAATTAGTCAGAACTCAATTGATCAAATAACCAACTCGCTCAGCTTATCATGGTTGTCAATCGTCGGTTTGCAGTTTGAAAGCTTTAACGCGACTGTTTTTAATAACTGGCAGAAGGGTTCCTTTTGGGGGTACTGATTCCATAATTAGATTTTCTCACCAGGAACTCGTCTAAAATTGGTCTCCCCACCCCTGCCTAAGAAACTGGCAAGCAAATTCTCAAGTTCTAAAAGTTTGGCCGAAGAGAAATCACTACAGATGAACGTTTTCCATATAAAGTACTATTTTTCCGTAAGTCAAACTTCTGCACCGTAAATGTGAGTGGGTTTCCTTCGTTACTTCTGATTGCTTTCTGATGTGTCCGAATGCATTCTTCTCTTTCTAAAAGCTTCGAGGCATAAGTATCCTTTTGCTAATCCCTTAAATCAACCTTGTATATATTCCTAGCAATTGAGCTTTAAGGATGAACTAAGTGAAACAAATGTTAAAGAAATCAGAATTAACTGCAAACATGTTGCGAAATGTTTACATTTTCATTTCTAATAAGGAACAATCTGGATGTGTTGACTTGTTAATAGTTTGCAGAAAAAGCAGACAATACTCAGATCAGGGGGAAAGAATGCAAATTCTCAGGGAAATGGTCTCGTGGGTTGCATGTTTGCCCTCGGGTTCTGCATCTGTCACGCAGTAAGTGCGGAAGTGTGAAGGGAGATGAAAAACCCTAAAAATGCTAAGGTATTTGTTGTAAAAACAGCAGGACATTAAGAAGGATTTCAGATTGGTTTTTAAGTATCAACGGGAAAGTTCTCCCCAAAATACTGCCGTGTGGGTCTCTACTAATGAAATATTTAATAGAAAATTGCATTTCATGATTGGGAATAAAGAATGGGTGTTTTTACAGCTGTTCATAGCCACTGTTGAAGTGGTTAAGAGCATCATTGCTAAATAAGGGACATGCTCAAGTTCACGTCAGTCGTCTCTATCCAGCAGGTGAGTGATGCGGTAGATGTCAGCAGAGTGCTCCTGGGCAGGGGAGGGGGGGGGCTGGCTCCCAGCGGGGTGCACGGAAGGGACTGTAGTTGTGGGGACAGAGGACAGAGGGTGGGTCCAGGGGACTCTGCTTACGCTGCACCGAGGGAATGTGACGTCATCTGCTGGGAGAAACAGCATGTCAGCTGGTAGGGGACTCCTGGGGTTGGGAAGGATCTAGAAGGATAGCTATAAAGCAAGAATGGAGCACCTGCCCAGGGACTTGTGATGATGGGGCTCAGGGGTACCCAGAGCACCTTCGAGATCTGTGAACACCCTGTCCCCCAGGCCACTTGGTCACTTCCTTCAGCTCTCTGTCCCGTTGCCATCCGGGGCTCCCTGCCCTTGGGTATAAAATAGCATGCTCCATCCCCCTACCTCCCTGCGAGCGGGACTGCTTTGCACAGGGCTGACCTGTCCACTCGTTTGCTTGCTCATGTGTCCGCCCTCACTAGACCACGTCCTCGCTAGACCACACACCGCAGGAAATCGGGACCCGTGCACTCTGCTCACCGCCGCATCCCCAGAGCCTCGGGCAGGTCGGGGGCTGAGAACGTGGCAAGAAATAGGTGCTGAGCAAGTGAGTGAGCGGCGCATGAGCATCTCCATGGTAAAGCCATGGCCGGTGTTTCTCGCCTCCTCCTGTGGTCTTCTCCCGGGGCCCATCCTTCAGCCCTACTGAAATGGCCAGTAATTCTTCCCTGGAAAAACTCTCTTTCTTACCTGTCGGATTTTCAACAACGTATGGCTCCTCCTGCTTTGCCTGCACTGTGGACTCCTGCTCGCCCCTCGGCCCATCCTTGGAGTCGTCTCTGCATGGCCGGGCGCTGCTGGCCGTGGGGCTGCCTTGTTACCGGGGGTGTCCCCGGGGCGGTGCTCGTGTGGACCCCTGGGAGCCCGAGTATCTGCCCCACAGCTCAGGCCGGGCTAGGCTGTGTGCTGCCTCATAGCTGGGCCGTTCCTTGATCACCGCTGTTTCCCCAGCACCTGTCACGGGGCCCAGAGTGCTTCGTTGTGTAAATGGCTCCATGACTGGAGACGGGGGGAGTTTGTTGGTTGAGACCCCAGGGGAGCAGCTGTGCAGGATCTGTCCCCCTGTATCGGGCCAGGCCCAGGGGTGGCAGGGAACTCAGGGGACAGGCACCTCATGAAGTGGGGCCCCCCTATGAAGTGGGCTGGGCTGCTCCCCTAACGAGAAAAACACCCCGTGAGCATCTCCCCAGGGTTTCTTCTCATCTCACCACTCACAGGGTTCGCAGGGCAGCTGGAGGAGAGCAAGGGCTGAATTCAGCCACCACATCCAGATCCTGTCCCTCTGGACTCCACCTGTGCCCCCGCTCCCACGTCCTGTGTAAGGACATCTGGGAACAAAGAGGGCAGGATGGTACTTTGCTGCATTTCGCAGAGAGAAATTGTCTCTATTCTTGGCGCCACCGACTATTAGTAGCTGGACACAAAGGAGTCCTTGACCCTGATTGCTTCTCTTCTACAGGGAGGGAGGGAACAATGGTCTTCTATGGGGTGGGAGGGAACGAGGGCAAGAACGGGAGGGAGGGCATGCCTGGAGCTCCTCCCAAAGGCCACCATCCTGCCCCTGCCCCTGGTTCTCCTCTGTCAGATCCGGAAAACGAACCAGATGGAAGACATGCAGCAGGTCCATCAGGCTCCGTCCGCCTCCCTGGTAGACTGTGTTAGGACAACCTGCTCGCTGAGGGAACAGTCAGTGAAACTTGTCCAATTAACCCTCTGTTGGATGGCAGCAGAGGGAAGCTCGACCGCAAATCAAAAAGCAGTTTCTGTCATGGCTTCAGTAACCGAGTAGATGGATATATTTCTAAATACAGAATTGGAAACATATCATCCCATGTCCTTCCTTGGCTTTTGTCACTTCTCATTTTGAGCACTCAGAGTCCATGACTTTCTGGACACGCAGCCTCTATAATTCTCTTCTTGGGCATCGCCATCGAGCAGCAGACTGCTGTGAAAATGCATGGAAATAATCACAGAAAAATGTCTCCAAGAGGCACTGGCCAAGAAATTGATGACAAGATGCCTTTGGGCATAAATCTAGAAAGGGACATGTGAATTACAAATGACACCACCAGCCCCCCCCTTTTTTTGTTTCCCCCAAATACAGTTTTTGCTGCTGGACACTTAGGCGGGTTAGGTGGCCATCCCTGTGATTTTCACCAGATTGAGCACACTTTGAAACAGAACCAACATTGTTAGCACAGCTTGGGAGCTGTTCTCTATTTTTTCCCACTCGAATACCAGCCTCACCAAAGAGAGTTTCAATTTTAGATACGTTCCCTCCCCGAGCAAAACTCCCATGGAAAAATGTCTCTTGGGAGGACATGCAAATGTGCCAGTGACCTACATAGGGAGCCTATAAGCCCATCAGATTGCTTCTGCCACTTGAAACCTGGGGGGAAAAATGGAAAAATGAAATTGCATTTTGTATGTTGTACTCCAAAAAGCACTAAGATTTTTTCCAGGACTGGTTTAGAAAAGATTATTCATTAGGGGTATTTTTTTTCCCCCTTGGTCTTCTTGGCTTTTCCAAATGACACGTGTAAACTAGGTGTATTTGTCTGTGGAATAATGAAGGTGTGAAGTTACTGTATGTGGTGGTTTCTTTTAGGGTCTGAAAACTGCACCAGCCTCTCACAGCCTATGGCATTAGGGGGTTTCAGAAAGGGGAGGTGGTAGGATTTCACAGCTGGCGTCAACCACGCCCGTGCATAACACACCCTTGCTGCTTTTCTTAGTCTGGACACACAGCTCAGTCCCTCTGAATTTCCACAGTGCATCCGGGATTAATTTGTCTACGGGAATTGGGGGACTGAATCTTTGTTTTCTGGAGGTCTACGTTGGGTTGAGACACACACTGGAAATGTGGGCTTCATTTCTCGTTGGCAGCGCTGGGGCTTCCCTTTTGGGGCTGGGGTGTCCCCAACCTTCCATTTCCCTGCACGCTTGGAAACTGCCCCCGTATAAAGATAGCACAGTTGGATGCGGCCCCGGGACTCTATTTCTTGGGAGTGTAAGTATGTCTGGTGTTTGTCGCCAGGCCAAGGAAACCTAAAAGTCTTGGAAGAACCCAAGGCACATGGAGGCTGACAGAAAGTCCAAACAAAGCAAATTTTGTGCCACAAAGGGAACGGAGGCTTTGAAAAGTAGTGGGACGTGTGTTTCTGACATGGAGAGAACATGGACGCTCAAGGAGCACGGCTCAGGACCCTTTCAGATTCACGTGATAAAAACGACTTCCAGCTGCCTTAGCCAAAACCAGATTGCGTGGTGGAAGTGGGAGTGTGTGGTGGTGGCCGTGGGTTCGCTGGGACATATATGGGAGACAAGGGGTAGGTCTGTGAAAATGAAGAGAGGGGATCAAGAGTCACCTCCTCCCCTCCGCATCTCTGCTTTGTCTGAGCCAGCTCTCATCTTCACTCATCTTCCTCCACGTGGCTGAGAAAATCTTCATCAATAGCCTCGGGTCTATAATCCTGAGAATCCTCAGTCCACAGGCAAAGAGAAAAAACTAGCCAGTTGTCTCCAATTTGCAAACGCCTGGGATTGGCTCTTTTGGGGGTCATGTCCAGGATCTCTGTGCACGGTAAGCCCAGTCTCGGTCACGTGCGCACCTCCATGGGCTGCCGAGGACGGGGTTGGGGGAGAGCACTTGGCTGGTGGCTTGCCCAGAATTACTGGAAGTTAGGGAGGAAATTTCCCATGTTAAAGGTGTCCTGCGATCAGAGATGGGACTGGGAACCTGCGGGCACGTGGGAACAACGGTCATCCCGAACCACCCATTTTGTCCCTTCCTTGCTCCATCGGTTACCTTGTAGCCAAGGTCGTGGGTCTACGCCACCACGGTGGTCGGAGGGTGGATGATTGTAGAGACAGATGCAGACCCAGAGAGTGAGACTCCTGAGGCCACTGAGGTAGTAAGCCCCAGAGACAGAGCTAGAGCCCGTAAGAATCTGAAAGTGTTCAGTGATGGAAGAGGGACGCTGCCTCTAGGAGGCTGCACGGCACCGTATCCACGGCGGCCAGGTCTGGCCCCCTCTGCCTCAAGGTCTTCCACGGCCTGGGAGTGGCAGGAGTTTTGTGAGGATCACACCTCCCGTTGGTCTGGACTGGCTCCCTTCTGACCTGGAAGGAGGTGCACGGGGGGCCCCAGAGGAAAGTTTCGCTTGGCGAATTCCCAGCACCAAGAGCTGACGCAAGGGGCACCGGGACAGACCCCATCTGGGGATGCCAGGCCGGAGTCCCTCCCTGACTCAGGGATTGGGCAGGGCTGAGTGTCCACACTGAGGACGGGCAAGAACAGGTGGCGAGAGCCAAGAGGCCTTTGAGACAACAGCATCCAGATAGGGACAGGGGAGGGGGGAAGGACAAAGGGTCAGGGGGCCTCACTTATCTGGGGCCCGGACTTTCCTCGGATCTGGTGCCACGCAGAAGCTGGGAGGGTGGGTCTTTCCGCCTGGATTCTAAGTTACCTGCTCGCAGGCATCTGAAGGAGGCTCTGACCAGGATCTGCGTATCTCATGGGCCGGGATGGAACAGCTAGACTGGCTTCCCAGGCCCCCCAGAAACCCCCTTTTCCCGAGGCTGCGTTCCGAAGACCGAAATGGCAAGTGACTAGATCCAGCTGTTTTAAACTCCCGTGACTGCTGCAGGCATGGATCCTGGTCTCCAATTTCCTCTTGGAAGCTGCGGACTTCTAACTTTTCCGTCCACCACATCTCATCGTCCTTAATTAACCTGGAGGCAGGAATGCCGAGTGCACAGATTAGAAAAGCCCTCGTTCCTGAAATTAAATTTCACGTTTCTTCCCCCTTCTAGGAAAGGTTGGGGCAGCCAAGAATATATAGGTCATGTTTCCAATTATAAAAACACCAGTGATGCTGTTTTTCCTCCTGCACTAGTAAAAATAGAAAGGAGCAGGAGGAGCAGGGCTGTCTGTGTGGAGTCAGCGGTCCCCAGCATGGCTGCGGCAAGTGCCAGTGGCCAGCCACCCGCTGGAGCAGCTCCCGGGACAGGGGGGAGGCCATGGCAGCGACGGTGTTACCTCGCAGCGGCGCTAGGTGGTGCTGTCAAGAAGGAAGGCGGGGAGGTGTTCCTTGCTGCCAGACCTGGGAAAAGCAAAGAATTCAGCACTTCCTAAGCACTAAAGAGCCTGGGGTCTCGGCCCAGGAAATAGAGCGTGATCCAGCACCGTGTTCCAAAGCTTTGAATTCCTGCAGATCAAATGCTCGAGGTGGGAGAGTAAGGATGGAAGTCCTAGGAAGGGGAACAGAATGTGCAAAGCCCCCTGAGTGTAAAGTGGTGTTTTAGCAGAACTTGAAGGGGCTCCACAGGCTCTGGCTTTGGAGAAGGGTGTAGGGTTAGGAAAGGAGGAGGGCGTAGGGCCAGGAAGGGAGAGAGTGGTTTGGTGGAGAGGAGGATGGACGGGATGTCCTGCTAAGGATTTTAGTGAAAGAGACCAGAGGATGACTGAAGTCTTGGGTGAGGGACCTGTTCTGTAAGTTAGGGTGCTGAGGTGACAGGTGAGAAGCCGTCAGGGTCTGGGAGATGCCCCGTCCCTGACACACCCTCAGTGTTGTTCCCTTAACCTTCTGAGATTTGCCAACATCCAGGACCGACATCTGTCCTCGCTGGCCGACTGGTGGTCAGTTTCCGCTGGACACGTGGGCTTGGAGGCAGGTCCGTGGACGGCGGGCTAGCGAGCTGGCAGGGAGTGCCGTCGGTGGTGCTGCCTTCGGCCCCCTGCCTGGTCCTCGCTCAGCCCGTGCTGCCGGCGTCCCAACGGGATCCCATCAGAGGAGCTCGACAGAGTCTGTCAGCCACCCGGATGGCAGGACGAACGTGTCCTCCCGATCCCAGAGCAGCCCTCAGTTAGTGCCTCGGGGGGTTTCTGCCTGCCCCTCTCCCCAGCTTCCCTCCCAAAGAGGAGTCAAGCGGAGACATGGGCTGCCTGGTTTACCAGTTCTCCCACAAGAGGAAGCTTTAGACGCCCGCTGGGTACCCTCTGTGGGTTCCTTGGCTCACTTCCTGACCGCCCACCCATGTGGCAGGGACCAGCTGTCACCCTGCTTGCACACGAACCGTTTTTTGTCTTAGGGGACCCCGAAGTGAAATGGCCCTAGTCCCAGTTCTGACCCCTGCCCAGGAGCCAGGCCAGGGCAGCCCACGGGGCCAGGGGCAGCACCTGGTAACTCACCGGAAATGCAGATTCCCAGGCCCGCTGCAGACAAGCCATCAGGAGCGCTGAGGGTGGGGCTGGCCATCCAGAGGGCCACAGACCCCCTGGGTGACTCGCATCCAGGCCGGCTCTTCCAGCAATGACTGCTCTAGAGAATTCTGGGTTAGAGAAAGCGAAGGACACGTTTCCAGGGTCTCTAAATGTCCCCCTGCCTTTTCAGCTGCCCTCCTCCGCAGCGTCTTGGTCCCGAACGTCACAGACGATGGGCCCCACGATACAGGTCAGATCAACCCACTGTTGACAGGTCCAGCAGGAAGCCCCGCTCCATCCTCAGCTGAGGCCCGACCTCGCGGCTAGACGTTCCAAGCCTCGAAGGATTCATTCCTCCCCGATCGGTCTGCAGCTGCCGGCGGCAGCCCTGACAGTGAGGGAACGTGGGGCAGGGGATCGCAGCGACACCCAGCACCTGGGCCGCTGTTGTACGACATCGCTTCGAGACGCCGCAGGGGGCTGACGGCACTGCGGTGGAGGAGGCCACCTGCTCCCTCCAGAACGTGCGAACTATCCCGCCCCCACCTCTGGCTCTGGAACAGAAGCGGAGGACTCAGAGGCCGGGGAAGAGCGGCCGCAGACACCCCGGGTCTTTGCAAAAATCCTCCCAGGGCCTCCTGGACTTAGCGGTGACTCGTATGGGTATCCAGACCTTCACGGCGAGGCACCAGGCCCTTGGCTCTATGCTGGGCTAGTATTTTCTGTTGATTGACCTTTGCGTTGGCCCCACAGATGTGAGATCCTTCTAGATGCCACACCCCTGATTTGTGGCGGCTTCGGTCACATCCAGGATGAATTACCTCCCTGCTGAGTCGTACCTGCCTTCCACTCCCGCCTCCCTGATATCCTAGGTGTTTAGGCAACATTCACCATCCAGGACGTGAGCCAATGCCATCCGCTCAGTGGAGCTGATCTTGGGGCACACGACAGATGGTGCTAGGCTTGGCAGACAGCAATTTTTTTTTTCAGGAAACAGTCAGGGTCCCATTTGTTCTCAGGGGAGAGGCAGGGGAGGGGAGGAGAGCGAGGTGGGTAGCCAAATGGCTTTCTCCTTCTGGAGGGAGTCTTGATCCTGGGCTCCCTCTGCCAGATTCGCGGCCCAGCTGCTGCTCCCGTTCTGTCTCCTCCTGCAGCCCAGCTGGGCGGCCGCAGAACCGGCTAGACGGGGTAGAACACGGGGTTTGAAGAACAAGGTAGAGATCAAGGGGGAGAGGGGACAAGCAAAATATGGGAGTCTTCACTGTATTTAAGTGAATTTATTATGGGACCTTCGCCCCCGTCCAGGGGCCAGGGTTCCTGTAGCAGCAGGGGAGGGAGGGACAGTTACCCCCTGACTTAATTTGGAAAGCACTGGGAAGCCGATGGAGCCATCTCCCCACTGACGTGTCCCTCGATGGTTTGTGGGAAGGCCATCATCAAGCTTCGTCCCCACTCCCGGGGCTCCCCTGAGCTCACCGCACTTTCGGAGACACTCCTTGTAGGTCTTGTCCTCAGACGCCTCCCCCGCTCACCTCCTTCCAGATGCTGTCCTCTGTCAGACTGGGCTCTTAAAACACCGCCTCTGGGATGGAGCAAGGGAGGGTCTCGGTGCTGAGGCAGAAGGTGCTGGAAATGTTCTCGGGCCGCTTTTGAGACCACGTCACACCCTCGGCTCTTACTGGTCCATTTGAGCTCACGTGCGCTACTCCAGCTTGACCCTCCTTAGTTGCAAAGAAGTTGTGGTGAGAAAACACTCACAGCCTATTTACTGATGACTTCAACCATCTGTCCTCCTTATCACAACTACGTGCCTCTTCCTCCTGGAAATCCTTCTGACGGGGGCCGGAGGCCAGGAGGACCCCTCCTCTGACCTCTCACTTTCCCCACTTGCTCTCCTTCTCATCCCAGATGTGATTTTCCGTTTCTGACCTTCTCCTTGCTGCTCCGCACGGGGAATTTCGTTGTATCCCGAGTGCCTCGGACAGTGCCTGGCAGGGAGAGAGAGCTCCCTCAAAATCAAGTGAATGAAAATAAGACCCTTCAAAATGCACCTACATCTCCAGCTTCTTCATGCTCCCCCCACCCCGCTCCCATGTATGCATGGGATTCTTTCTGGGGTCTTCATTTTATTCCATTAATCTGTGTGTCTGTTTTTAACGCCCGTACCATGCTGTTTGGATTATCATAGCTTTGTCGTGTATCTTGAAATCTGCTGTGGGATACCTCTAGCTTTGTTCTTCTTTCTCAAGTTTGCTTTGGGTAGTGGGTCTTTTCTGGTCCTGCGCAAACCTTAGGATTGTTTCTTCTATATCTGTGAAAAATGCCATTGAAATTTTGGTGGGTGTTGCCTTAGCTCGTAGGTGGCTTTGGGCAGCGTGGACATTTTAGCAATAGTCACTCTTCCAGCGCGTGAGCGCGGAATCCCTTTCCGTTTACCCGTGCCCTCCGTAATGTCTCTGACCCGTGTCTCGGACTTTTCAGTGGTCAGGGCTTTCACCTCCTGGGTTCATCTTGCTCCTCAATAGCTTGTTCTTCGTGATGCACGTGCAAACGGTACTGTTGTTGTAATTTCTATTTCTGATACTTTGTGATTAGTATATAGAATTGCAACTGATGTCTATACTGGTTTTGTACCTCGTAACTTTACTTGGCCCATTATTATTTATTATTAGTTATTAGTTCTAACATTATTAGTTATTAGTTCTAACAGTTACTCTTCTCCTCTTAGTGCCTGTGAAGAGATTTTCCTGCTCTTTTGACCTGTGTGAACCCACCCCTGCTTTGCACCTTCCAGGCTTTCCACACCTTTGTGCGTCCTTCCTCTGGGACCGTCCCCCCCCACCTTCACTCACCGTGGACATCTGCTGACGTCTCCTGCCGTCCCCGTAGCGCTTCCGAAGGATCTTGATGACGGCTTGGCGTCCTTTCTCGTGCTCACAGCCAAGCTTTTCCCAAAGCGGGGTGCCTCCAGGTCCTCCCCGCACACCCTCAGTCTGGGTCTCGGGCCACCCCTTGCCGGTGACCAAAGCACGAGGGCAGGATGGGGGCCTGCGTGTCAGACGAGTGTGGGAGTGTGACCGAGGTGACTCTGGAGACTCCGGAGCCCCAGTTCTCGGACTCTGTTGTTCGTGCCTCACGAATCAGTTGCAAGGGAGACGCCCACACCAGAATCTACAGTGACCTGGGGCGTTCCACACCAGCGCCCCTGGGACGATGTCCTTCCGTTGTTAACAAAGCAGCCTGTGGGGCTTCAGAAAGAGGAAGTCCAAGTCACACCGTGGGACCCGGTCAAGTGTTCCTTCACACAACCTGCCCCTGCCCTCAAGGCTCTCTTTGCTTCCTCACATTTTGTTCTTTTTCTTTTTTAACGAACTTGCTCTTGGACTCACATCGCATCCGAGTAGATCTGTCAGAACAGGGAGAGGGTGGGGGGAGGGGAGGGGGTCCTGAAACAGATAGTAAGGAAAATGGCGTAAAAATCCTTCTGACCAATAAGAAATCGGGAACTATTAGAATGCAGACACTTATGCTAGATGGGTGGCAGAGTACCGGAACATTCATAAAGTGCCTGTTTTAATATCCGAGTCTCAGCGGTTGCTAGGTTACACTGGTACTTTTAATAACATTAAAGGGAGCTAGAAATACTTGTGGATACTTTCCCCATTGAAATTATGACTGGCAAGAAGAGGGACATATTGCTGGCTAGCGCGCTGGGATATTCTAAGCTCCCGGTTGCTCGTTAAGATGCATGTTAGTTGTTCATATTAGTAGTGGTTCGGTTTAGCGTTTTCCTTCAAAAGAGTTAGACCTTGTGATAACGTGGCTTGCGTTCATGGACCTGGGTGGCCGATGTCTGTCTCTCCGCAGAACATAACTTTATTCACTTGCCTTCATGCCTACTCCCTTCCATTCCATTTGACCCAAAAGACCTTTACTGAGCACCTGCTACGTGCTGAGCCCCCGTTGACACACCTGGGATGTACAGGTGCATGGGAGCATACACACTGCCTTCTCGCTGCTTGCGTATCAGAGAGCTTGAATTTGCCTGCGGCCCTCCGAGGAGGGGAAGCCCGCTCTTGGTTCGCTCTAAGTAAAGCCGCAAAAAGCAGTTCAGTTAAGTAAAATGCTGTTATGGCTCTAATTGGGTCTGGATCAATCTCACGGGAGCACAAAGTCAGTGATTAATTTTAACTTGGAAAATAGGAAAAGGAAAAAAGCTCTACAAGCTTCCAAGACGTGATGTCTGAGCTGGGATCTGGGAGGAAACAAGGGGTGTTGGGGTGGGGAAGGCAGGAGGAGCACTTCCTGCCAAGAGGAGGGCGCAGCGTCACGGGAAAGGTGAACACTTGTTCTAGAATCAGTAAATTCTATGGAGCACATGCTCGGAGCAAGACCGTGACCGAAGGGCTGCGCTTGCATCACTTATTAAATCCTCAGGACAACCTCGGAGGCAGACACCATCCCCGTTCCACTTCAGGAAGATGGCAAGTGCTAAGAGATGGTCAGAAACTCAGTCAGGTAACACAGTCTCTCTGTGTCATGACCCATGCAGACTGGCTCTGAGCCTGAATGGTCACCCCTGCGCCCCCTCCCTGGCGCGGGGAGCCCCATGTGGTTGGCATGAGGAGCGGGAACAGGGGTGGGGCGCGGCGTAGGCAGGGTAGATGAGGTCAGATAGGCTAGGTTGTGCTGGGCTTTCAATGATGTGTTTGAAGTTATTGGTACATTTTCCTTAATAAGCTGGGGACCAGACGAAGTCTTCCAACAGGGGAGTGACAAGTCTTTGATCCATATTTTTGGAAGGTAATTCTAGTGGGAGTACGGAAGCTGGCGGTTACAATTGAGGATTTAAAAAAAAATTCATCATGAGATTATCGTAAAGGTCCAGTTGGGAAAATCAGCCAAACATGTCTTCAGCACCCAGGATATGGTTCACAGAAACTCAGGTCCTTCCAAAATAACATTTTAATCACTGATCTTTTCACAACTGCGAGGCTGGCTGATTCCATGCGTTCATGGCGCCATCGCCGGTCTGAGCCCCTCGCTCCCCTTTCTCTCCCTCTCCTGCTGCTTATCTCGACCTTTCCCCAAAGAGCCTTCCACCCCTCTACGTCAGACCCTCCAGAACTTCCGTCTCCGTGAAGACATTTTCTACCAAAATTCCAGCCTCCTCACCAAATGCTGACTCCCTCTTTGCCTCCAGCAACATTTAGATCGACGCTAAGAATGTTAATTTCTCAGTGGAGGTGCCTGGTCTAGAACGGGCTGTTCTGCCGGTACTGGAAGTAACAGACCCAGTTCCTCCTGCATCCACCCCCCCTCCTAGCACAGCTTCGCCTCCCCCTGCGAGATACAGAGCAGCTACTTCCCATCTCCAGGGCCCTGCCTCCTCCATCCCTCTAACCTGCCAGCTCCTCCTGCCTCCCCCTCCCGGTCTCTGTGGCTCACGATCACGATCATGATCACTTGTGGTTCTCTGGTACCTGGGCACCAGCGACGAATGAGGAGAGAGCAGCAGATGCCTCCAGATGACCCTAGAGCTTCCGCTCCGACACACAGAGCCGTGTTTCAGAACTTCTCCCGGTCACCGTGCCGGCCATCCTTGTTGTCACTGCGGCTAAAGCCACGGGCGGTTCCCTGTCCTCCCGAAGGCAGCTGGTGCACAGGACTGCCTCCCAATTTGTTGTTCTCTTTTTCTTGGGATGGGACACCACCAAGGGGTGGTGGGGAGAGGGAGACTCCGTTATACATTTTCCACTCACGTTCAGCCACTGTTCAGACGAACGTGTGTGTACGAAACTGCTGTGCTCGCTTATGGAACAAAAGTAAGGCATCAGCCTTACTGATCTACACCCGCTGAGATTTAACCTAAACCCTCCCCCTACAGCTTGTAAAGTCTACCTGCTACCCTACCTGTTTTGTAGGAGGAGAAATTAGGATCCAGAGAGGTTAAGAGGTTTTCCTCAAGGTCAGAGATGGTCAGAAAAAGGGACTGGAGCCCATTTCCACTGACTCTGAAAACAGTCCTTTCTTGACTCTCCAGTGGCTTTTTAAAAGAGATGTTACTAACAGTGTTACTTTTCTTCTCTCTTTCCTACCTACTTTTGTCCCCTCCCTCCCTCCCTTCTTCCCTCCCTCTCTCTCTTTTTTTTTTCTTTTTTCCTTTCATCTTCTTTATTGTTTTGGTACTTATTCAAATATTTATCTTTCCTTCAAGGTCATTAACCGCGGAACACAGAGTAACGCGCTGTTCCTAAGTGCTTCATACAGTCACAGCGTTCTCGCCACGAGCACAAAGCCTTGGTTCTCCGCAACGGCGCTGAGTCAGCCCTTGGGACTGCGGACATCCCCATGACGGATGAGGCTTGCCTCTCTGGTCCCAGGCCCAGGCTCCACAGCCCTGGGTGCTTCCCACATATCTCCTGACCTTCACACTGCGACAGCTCCCCTGGCAGATTTAGGAGGCATTCTTTCCTTATACCAAATCCTTCCTCATCTCTCCAGTCCCTTTCGATCTATATAGATTCCCATGTCGTGTAGTAACTTCCCTGCAAACTCCCGTCACTGCCGTCGGTCTGAGATTTATGCCCGTTGGATGACGACGTGCCAAATGGGGCCCCTCCCCTCCGGCCCTCCGGTGGCCTGAGACCGACCCCCCCAACATCCGCAGAAGCACCTAGCGTGTGCGCCTGGTCCTTCCCAGCCAGCCTGCTCGGACGTCAGCTAGTGGAGACCAAGTTCCTGCTTGGACTGTGAGAGTCCAGGCCAACATGTCTTTAACACTTATTGGAGAGGGGGGTTGTGCACAAATAGGAGACTGTAAAGAACGAAG
The DNA here is from genome assembly GCA_004024625.1 of Mellivora capensis. Lineage (NCBI taxonomy): Eukaryota > Metazoa > Chordata > Mammalia > Carnivora > Mustelidae > Mellivora > Mellivora capensis. The sequence goes on from PISX010019144.1 coordinate 32,324, forward strand.
GATGAGAAACAGATCATAGCTCAAAAATGAAATAAAAGAGCCATTTTCCACCCGGCCCTCCAGACATGCCGGCCACGGCACTGGGCGTGCCCTCACCAAGTCTGTCATCTATGCACACGTGGCAACCCCGGGGCCCGCCGTGCTCCAGCACCAAATGCCCTCGTAGACTAAATATGGGGGCTGTATTCTTTTCATGGTTTAAGTTTCTAGAAATAGAATCGGGGACCAAACGATACAGTTTTCTGGAGTCTTGATACGTATTGCCAAAAAGCCAACGTAGACACGACAGCCTCCTGGCTCTTTCCCAGCACCGAGTAATACACATTTTTAAAAAAATTCTGACCTGATGGCTCACCAGGATTTATTGTGATGTCAGCATACAGAAATTTGAATTCTGGCAAAACAGGAGCCTTAGCAATACCGTGGGCCATTTTCCTTTAATCGCCGTGTGAATTGCGTGTGTGTCTTCTGTCAGTCTTGAACCGGGGGCTTCCTTCCTCATTCCCTGAGTCACCTGGAGCCTCCTCAAATGTCACCCCCTTGGAAAGGCCTTCCCTGGCTCCACTCGGTGCTGAGCCCCCCGCGAACCCGCTCTGTTGGGCTTCCATTGCCCCCGCAAGGGCAAGCCTTGGTCTGCGTGGCTCCCCTCTGGGCGTCCGGCCGAGCCGCAGAGCCTGGGGCAGGCGGCCGGGAACACGGGTTCAGGGTCCCGAAGCCAGTGTGCACCTGCCTCGGGCGTGTGCTCGGCGGCCGGCATTCTCTGCGCTCTTATGAGCGAGAACAGGTTGTTGTTCCTGCTCTCTTTGGTGAACGGTAACCTTCAGACCCTTCCATAGACTCAAGACCCCTCTAGATGACACTGTAACAGCGTCTCAGCGGTATAGCCATGTCACGGTTTCGTTTCTAACATCTTGTGGTTTCAGTTCTATTTAGGACGTTCTCTGCTTTTGGTTTGCAAATGCTTTATCCTATCTCCAGGGCGGCAGGGTCAGGCAGAGGGCTCTGCAGCTCCGCGTCCCGCTGCCCCCACGGCGGGACCGCTCATGCCCGGTGCTGGTCCGCCACGGTCTCGGCAGCCCCCGTTGGGAAGTCCCTTTACAGTGGAACATGCCGGGAAATCTTAGGCGAGGGGCCTGGGAAGCAGATCAAACACAAACACACAGAAATACGCCAGCGACGTTGGAGAATAATCGGTCTAGTCTGACCTCCAGAATGTTCTAACCTGCGGGGTCAAAGACAAGGATGTTCTTTGCAGGGACTCACCTGTCTTCCCCACAAGACACAGGAGCAGGTGACATGATGGGAGGCGTCCTCTGAGGGGTGGGCTGTGTCGCATGCCGCGAAACGGATCTGGCAGAGCGGCAGCAACACGAGCGAGCGAGCTCACCGCAGTCCCAATGCTGTTTCAAAGTGCAGGTCTTGAAACGTGTTCCTGGGAAACAACGATCTTTATTTTCTTCTCATGATGGGTCGGAGCGAGTTATGGGAACTTTGGAGGAAATATGGAAAATTACCCGAAATGAAGCAATTTGGCTGACTTCCTTTGGGAAGAGATTTTTGTTCACAAACGTTTATTGAAACGTGAAAAGGCATCAATATTAATGTGTGTTTTCACAGGATGCTCCGAGAGAATTTTTCAACTTTGGTTTTTCAAACCCTATAGGGTCTCTCTCTGTCTCTCCCAGCTTTTGATTTGGAAGCAGAAGTTCTCATTTATATTTCAGGATTCTTTCCTGAGCGTTATGAGTTTCTGAAATGCAGAAGGTGGAACGAGAACAGGCTGGGAAATTCCGCAGCGGGCATTTCCCTTCCAGACCTCTGCCCTTGCGAGGCCCCAGGACCAGCAGGCTGAGGGACCCCCAACTAAGCCTGTGACTCAGTCTTTTCTATGGGTTTGGAGACAATGGTCTGCGTCTCATTTTCAAGTTCTGCCAGCTCTGTTTGACGGGACAGCCTCCCTCTCTCTCCTGTCTATGTGTCTCTCTCTGTTCCTCGCCCTCCTCGCTCACGCAGATGCATTTATGCGTGTGTTCTCTCGGGCTTTTTCATGATTATTTCAGGCTAGTTCTGCTCCAGAAAAGTGTGTCTCTGCTCGTCCCCGAGGACACGTCCTTAGAAGCACACGTCACACGTGGTTTACACGGAAGGGGAAGGTTGCTTAACCAAACCACAAAATCAGAGTGAGGGAGAGAAGAAGGATGGACACAGGGCAACTCCGAAGGAGTGTGCAGCTAAGCCCGGGTTTCCCGGTTGTCCTGCTGGGGGACCTGTACCGTCTCCACGGATACACAGAAACGGCCATCAGCAGCTGCCTGGAGCCCCGAGACGCCCATTCCCTGGGGGTGATGCGGCCACAGCCAGGGGAGCCTCAGGGAGGGGCAACCAAGTGGTAAAGTCTCCTTCGCTTTACTCTCCCATCCCTTAACCGTCCCCCCACCCCATCACACAACATGGTGTGGAGTTTGGTGAATATACTAACGTGTACTTCTCTGTTCTACACAGGATGGACATTGGGGATTTTCTTGTTTCTCTGCTTTTAGATTTTGAACTTTATAGAAATAGAGATAGAGATAGACAGAGAGAGATGATAGAGACGGAGATGATAGAGACTGAGGTAGAGATGGAGAGAGAGAGAGAGAGAGAGAGAGAGAGAGGCGTAGATACAGAACACCTTGCTGTAGGTTTGGAGATGAAGCTGTTAAGGGCAGTTGGGAGAAAATCACACTAAAAATTAGATACAAGATGCACCAAAATACTTCTGTAAGAATGGTCACAGCAGCAATATTTATACTCGGCCCTGGGTGGGGGGCACCCAAATGGGGGGGGGCACCACAAATTTTATTGTGATAAAATGCACACAAATTAATATTGACAATTTAAACCATTGTAAGCATTTAGTACATTCGTGATGTGGTGCAACCATCACCCCATCTGGTTTTAGAACGTGTCCTCATCCCAAAGGGAAACTCCGTACCCACAGGCCGTCACCCCCTGCCCCTCTTCTCTCTGCCTGTGGCCCAACAGTCTGCTGGAGAGTTTCTGTCCCACCAGGAGTCTAGTTACCGGGGCACATGCCGGCAAGTCGCCTCCATCCGGTTTCCCCTGGGTCTTACGGTGACTTTTCAGTCTTAGAACTTCTGGAGTGTCCAAGATGGGTCACCGCTGGACTCCTGAGAAGCCCTGACTATGAATTAAGGGTATTTCTTCGGATTTCAGCAGGAGGTGTAGCCAAGACAGCCCAGGAGCTGTTCTCTCTCTCCTAAATTCGTGGCGTTGCTGTCCGACATCCTGTCACTCTTGGCCACTGGGCACGGGCTGGAAGACACTGAGGGATCCCCCAGAGGGATCCCTGATGAGCCGGGGCCACCTTGGAAGGAATTCTCAGAGCCAGACTCCCCTCGGGGGCCTGTCCACCTCAAGTGTCACCTGACTGCTCTCTCATAGATCCAGGGGGAACCTGCCTCGTACCCAGTGGTGGGCTGGGTGTTCCCATCCCAATCCCTCGAACCTGTGACTATCAATTTACGTGGGATTAGATGAAAACCTCAGGGAAGTTTTTATCCCGGATTACCTGGGTAGGCTCCGAGCACAAACCCCCATATCCTTAGGAGGAGTCCTGCCTCTCGAGAGAGGCAGAGGGAGGGTCACGGGAGCCGACACAGAGAAGAGGGGACAGCAAGAAGACCGCGGAGCCAGGAACGCCAGGAGCCACCAGGGCCTGGAAGGGCAGGGAGCAGACGGTGGCCTGAGCCTGCAGAAGGCTGCGGCTCTCCCAGTTCTGCCCTCTGGGATGGTGACACAATACATTTTGGTTGTTTTAAGCCCCCTCAGTCAGCGGTCATCTGTCATCTGAGAACCATTCTGTAGAATTACTCTGGCTCTTCTAGGCAGCCATGGCGGCGGGGCGTGGAGGGTCCCTAAGGACACTTGTATTAATTTCCATCACTGCTGGAACCAATTGCCACACTTCCCTGTAGTTCTGGAGGTCCTGAGCCCCTTGATGGGGCTGAAGTCAAGGAGTCAGCAGACCCTCGTGGTCTCCGTCCCCAGCGGCAGGATGACACTCCCCGGTCCTCCTCTCCGCTCACCCGTTGGTGTTGCTCCTACTTGACTCGGTTTCCAGATCAGCTCTTGCCCTCATCTCCAGCTTGGTGGGACATACATGGGGAACCGGGGCCGCACGGCAAGGTGGGGATTGCTTCTAGCCTTCCAGCCTCTGCGGTCCGGGAGGACCCGCTGAAGGTGGTTAGGAAAATCGGGGAACCAGCCAAGCAAACATCTGCCTCCAAGTCCCCCCAGACTCCGCAGCTGTGAATATCCAGGAGCCTTTCTTGTCTCCCTGTCAATGCAACAGCTTTGACGATAAGCGAGCCCTGAGGCTCCTGTCCGCCTTCTGGAACTTTGCAGGTCTTAGAACCGTCGCCCATTCATAGACTTTGGGAATGCCCGAAAGCCGGTCTCAGGCTGCCAACGTGCCCAGAAGTCAGACCGACCCACCACGTACCTCCTTCCAAACCCAGATCCAGACACCGGTCCCTCCCCAAACCCCTCCCCCGCCCATTGTTTCTTGGCTTTGTTGCTACATGCGTGCGTTTAAGACTTCAGGTTCCAAAAGCAAGAATCATATGCCCCGTTTCATTTTGCTTCCTTTTTCTCTCCACTGCCCTTTGTGAACTGTTATAAATTGTAACACAGTTGTCCCCCCAGAAAAAGCCCTGTCGTGTCTACTCCTTGTTCTTCCTTCCACCTGTCCCTTGGGGCTCAGCACAGACCTCTCCGTTCTCTTGGAAACAGTCCCTGTCCCCCGACGGAGAGGTGCACCCCCAGCCTCTGAACCGTGTCTGGGGCTGTTTCCTGAGTGTGACGCCTTCCCTTCTGGGTTCCTGACTACTCACACCCGCATCTCCCCGGCTGTGGGTCCTGTGGGGCAGGGACGGCTCCCGCCCGTGTTGGTTTGCAAGGCTCCAGAGACAAGCGCGGGGCCGTGTCACCAAGTCCTGTTGGAGTCGCTTACTCCCTTTGTGGCTGCTTCTTCTTCTGGAAGTTACGGGAGGGATACGGTAACAGAGCCTACCATGAGTGAAAAACAGAGGTCTACCCGGAGGCTGTGGATGTGTTATGAAAGGTGACCGCTTGGCCATGTTGTGTACTTCTTTTGCTTATGCCACTGCCGGCCTGTGTCCCTTGCCGTACGCCCGGAAGGCTTGCGCCGATGAGGCTGTGGCCCGGCCCCGCCTGGGGGGGGTTTGTCTTCCAAGCCTCTCGCTCCAGAGGCTACCCAGGGGCCACTAACGTCTCTGCTCCTTTATTACTCCAGTTGGGAAATTAGGTTCAGATAATTAACTTCTGGTGTTTCTTAAACCTGTCAGACGAGGGCTCACGTGAGCAAGCGGAGGCCTGGCCTATTCAGGAACCTCTCCTGCCGGCCGACGGGGCGGGTGCTCTGGAGCAGAAGCCCTGGCTGCTGAGTCACAGATAAGGCTTCTGCGTGTGTGGTACTTCCAGTTGGCGCCCGTCCCGGCCAGTCCTCTGCAGGGGGACGTCTGTCCTCTGGGGCGAGATCCCGTGAGAGCTTGGGTGGCACCAACACCTGGGGTGTCCAGTCCGTGTCACCTCCTTGCAGCTTGTCCCCGTTCCTCTCGTCATCTTCTCTTCCGTTCGCTATTCACCTGGAGTCCTCCAGGGTCAGAGGCTAAAACGGACGTGTGCCGTCCAGTGGGGCACGGGAGCTGATTACATGGGAAGGACGCGCCTGTCGCCCTCGTTCACGCGACCTGCTCCGAGCAGGCTGGGGGAGACCTGAGCCAGCTGTCCCGGCTTTCTTCATCGCCACCCCATACACCCACGGGGGACGGCTACCTCCCACGGGGGGTCATTAGGACTGTCAACAGGTGAGTCACCCCCGCCCCCCTCGAATAGTCAAAGGGACTGGTACACTTGAAACTTGGTTCTGGCGCCACTAGGAGGCAGGCTAATGGCCCCCAAAGTTGTCCGCACCCTAATTCTTGGAACCTGTCAATATATTTCCTTTTCTCAGACGGAGGGTTTTGCATACGTGACTGAAGTTCCATGTTTTGAGATGGGAGATTAGCCTGGATAACTGGGGAGAGCCCACGTCACAAGGGGAGTAGGAGCGTCTAAGATGCGACCACAGGAGCGGAGGTCAGAGTGACATGTGTCATGAGCCAGGGAACGGGCCCAGCCTCTAGAAGCTGCAAAAGGCAGGAAAGCAGATTGTCCCCTAGACCTTCCAGAAGGAACTCAGTCCTGCCGACACCTTGATTTTGGACCAGTGAGAGCCACGCTGGAGTTCCGACGTCCAGAGCCACAAGCTGATTAAGGCACAGAGTCTGCGGTCAGCTGTTACAGCAGCGATGGGAACCTGATCCGGCCGCCTCGGGAGCGTGCAGTTCTCTGCGGGCAGGAGAGCCGACGAGCGCCTGCCCTAGGCTAGTGGCAGTCCCCTTCTTCCCTACTCTTGGGGGCTGACCAACAAAGGAGTAGTGAGTTAACATGGTGGGCGTTCCTGTTGC
>PISX010019145.1:0-38560 GCA_004024625.1 Mellivora capensis
GTCAGGAGAGAGGGGTGGGGTAATGGACATTGGGGAGGGTATGTGCTATGGTGAGTGCTGTGAAGTGTGTAAACCTGGCGATTCACAGACATGTACCCCTGGGGATAAAAATACTTTTTATGTTTATAAAAAATAAAAAAATTTATTAAAAAAAAAAAAGAAAAGAATTATATTCAGTAACAATTACAGAGTTGAGAAGGTGTTAACAATTCACTAAAATCCTCTCCACCTAAATTCTTTCTAGGAGAACGATGCTTAAGAGAGTTGCTAGTTGGGCTCCTCTTTTAAGGAAAAAGAAGGGCATCTAGGGAGAGGGGCAGCAGCTTGAGACTGGGAAGAAAATATTTCTTGAATATTTAACAAGCGCTAGGTATTTTACAAGTTTAATTCTTTTAAACTTTATTTGGGATTTACTTTCTTACAAGCTTAATTATCAACTACTTTAAAAAAAAATAAGGAAACTGAGGCTAAGAACAAAACAAAATAAAGAACACTGCATAATTTACCCAAAGTCACAGAGCTACCAAGTGGCAGAGAGGTCTAAGAACCTGTGTTTCACTCTGAATTCTGTATTCTTCCTATGCCACCACTGAAATACAGATCTTATATGTAGCAGGTACTAATGAAGTTTTACTCTTCGTTTTCTCCCCAAAATTATGGAACTAAAAAACAAAAACAAAAACAAAACAAGAATCCCACAACAATTCCACCCATTGTTGATTTTAAGTTAACAGTTTTAAAACTAGACTAGGACCTTCCTGAACTCCTAGGACTGACCTCTTTCATTATAGTTTATGATACTGAAATCTAGAGAGATGAAATACCGTCCTAAAAGTCACACAGCTTCTTAACAGCTGAACTGGAGCCAGAACCAAGCTCCTCTACACCTTCAATTATTCCTCAGAGCTAACCTTCACCTAAGGGCTTCTCTCCTTTTTTAATCTGAACAGTAATTCTTAAAGTCAAAACTAAAATTAAAAATATTCTTGACTTTTTAAGAAGTTCAAACTAGGGCGCCTGGGTGGCTCAGTTGGTTAAGCGACTGCTTTCGGCTCAGGTCATGAGCCTGGAGTCCTGGGATGGAGACCGAATCAGATTCCGTGCTCGGCAGGGAGTCTGCTTCTCCTGCTGACCTCTCTCCTCTCATGCTCTCTCTCTCTCAAATAAATAAATAAAATCTTAAAAAAAAAAGAAATTCAAACTACAAGAGTCTGAACTAAAAGGCAGAACCTAAGAACATCTGACAATCATGTAAATTTTTAAAGCCCTCTGTCAAAGTGAACTACAAATCTTTACTGCAACTCAACATATTACATTTTCTCAAGAAACTTCTACCATGAACTGGCCCGTTTTGTCACATTTGCTCAGAATCATCAATATAGAAATACTACAGATACCCTGGCTAAGGTAAAAGTATTTCTGTTTTCAAAGTTTAATGCAAAGTAAAAATTAAATTCAAATGAAAACAATTTTGCTACTAGCCAAAGGTAGAAGCTATTTTATTTTATAAGCACATATGTTATGGAGAGATGGTAGAAAACGACCTTTATTTACAGCAGGGAAGTCACTGTCTTCGTTCATGAAACTAATTGTTGAAACAGGGCATTTGAGTACCAATTATTCATTAGCAGAGAGGGTGTTCATTTGGCTCTGCTGCAAAACATGGCCCCTAAATTCTTCCCTAAATTATTCCCATGGAGAGGTATGCTCACGCCCACTAACCTGGAATCCAGGCTCTGTAACTGCCTGGCCAGCACAACACAGCAAAAGAGACACTGTGCCAATTTCAAAGCCCAGGACTTAAGAAACTGGCAGTTTCCATTTCCTGCATCTTGAGACACTCACTCTTAGAGGAAACACAAGAGAGGAAACTACAGCCACCACAACTTGCCAGTCACATGAGTGAGCCATCTTCAAAGTCCCCAACCCCTGGGCGAATCACATCGGCCCGTGCTGAGTGCAGCAGAGATGAAGAACCCCACCAAGTCCTGCCCTAACTGCAGGTTTGTGAGCAAAATAAAAGACTTTATAATAAGACTAAGTTTTGGGGTAACATAATAACCATAATAATAAATGAAACACTAGCATTTTCAAATTTATCTAAAGCCACAGAAACTAATCAGAATTTATAATACAGACTTTTGAGTGTAGTTATTTGTTTTGTTGGGATGAGGGGCAACTATAGGAAAATGCACAACTAGAGATGAGAAATCATTTCTTCATAGCTCCGTTTTTCCAATTTAATTAATATTAACTTTTCTATGCCTCAATTTCTCCATCTGTAACATGAAGTAATGACTACTACAACTGAGAAATAAATGTTAGTATTATAAAGTATCTAGAACATGTCCCACTACATAGTAAGCAGTGAGTGTATTTTTTTAAAGTTTTGTTTTTTGTTTTTTAAGATTTTATCCATTTATTTGACGGACAGAGACCACAATAGGCAGAGAGGCAGGCAGAAAGAGAGAGAGAAAGAGAGAGGAGGAAGCAGGCTCCCCACTGAGCAGAGCGCCCAATGCAGGGCTCAATCCCAGGACCCTGGGATCACGACCTGAGCCGAAGGCAGAGGCTTTAACCCACTGAGCCACCCAAGCGCCCTGAGTGTATTTTTTAAAAATCTTTTGATGACCATCCACAGAGCATTAATAAATACTTAGAGTGTCCCTTATTGTTACAGAGCCAAACCAATGAGTCCAGTGGTCACTGTCTGAATCCCTTACTCTAAGCACAATGCTTGGTAATTGCTCAATAAATATGTGATAAGCTCAGTTTTATACAATTTATAAAAGATCTGGGGAGCTTGGGTGGCTCAGTCGGTTAAATGTCCAACTCTTGATCTCAGCTCAGGTCTTGATCTTGGGATCGTAAGTTCAAGCCCCGCACTGGGCTCCACACTGGGAGTGGAGCCGACTTTAAAAAAAAAAAAAAAAAAAAAAAAAAAGGCTGGGGCACCTGGGTGGCTCAGTCAGTTAAGTGTCTGCCTTTGGCTCAGATCATGATCCCAGGGTCCTGGGATCAAGTCCCACATTGGGCTGCCTGCTCAGCAGGGAGTCTCGTTTTCCCTCTCCCTCTGCCTGCCGCTCCCCCTGCTTGTGCTTTCTCTCTGTCAAATAAATAAATGAAATTTTAAAAAAAAAAAAAGCTTAAGGAATTTTACACCTTACTTGGAAAAGAAAGGCATATCTACCTTTAAGTATACTTTTGAATGAAAACCAAACTATATAATGAACAAGAGGAAGATTATTACTTTTTTGAAAAATAAAGTGCAAATTAATTGAAGGTTTAAGAGAAAAAAAAATTCATTTTTTTCCTGACTTTATGTCTTCACATCGAGAGGCCTTTATGCAGACTCTTCACAGGGTGTGATCTTGTAAAATATCATGAATCTATGGAAAGCTCACACAGATTAAGAAGAGAGATCTCTCTCATCAGATCTGGAAGACTATATTCTCCTCGAGTATTTTCTTTGCATATACCCAATAAAATTGATTTCTAAACTAATGATAAATATAAAAACATATTCACGAAGTGAAAAAGTGGTAGCATTTCTCTAAAGAATTTTAACAGGAAAGACTTCAAAATGCTGTGTTCCATTTTGCAATGAAAGTAAAGACAATGTCAACATCAGAGATAATACTTAAGTGATTATAAGACCTGGAGTATCTCAGAAGATTATATATACAGATGTTTATAAACATCTGTCCAACTTTAAAAAAAGTCATGCTCCCAAGATTTTGGTCTCTATTCTGATAGAATCTGTTGGGAATATAATAATGAAACAAATATTACCTTAATCAACCATATAATTTGAAAACTTGGCCTTTCTGGAATAAACTGGCCCAAAGTTTAACAATTTGTTCTCTTAATTTAAATTCAAAAATAAAAAAGTTGATGGTCAAGGTTAGAACAATTCTTCTATAAATACTGGTAAAAGTTCACTGTGGCAGAAACTAATTATGAGTATTAGAAAAGCTAAAAATACATACTATAAATCCAAGTATGTGCCAAAATCTAAAAAATGACTTCAATGATATACTACATAAAACATGAACTTTTTTAAAAGATGCTGAGACCTTAGGTCATAGGAACTTCCTAAACTCCACTTAGAGAGGTATACTTTTTTAGGGAAGGTAGGATAAGATGCCACCTACTGTGAGGGGGCACAGGGAGCTCAAGAATGGGGGGAGAGAAAAACTAACTGAACTTGGTGCTTTGATCTGCTTCCTTACCAATCTATATTACCAAGTTAAACCTTTTATAAATCCTACTTCATAGAAGAAAAAACTCAGGATCAGAAGCTGAAAAGCTTGCCTAAAATATAGTTAATAAATGACTAGACTAGACAAGGGATTTTACACCAAAGAGTAAAAATCAGAAAGAATTCTGTGCTACTATTTCAAAGATACAATATTGTGCTCCTTCTAGAATTACAAGTAACAAAGTTAGGGTGAACCCCTTAAAAATATTTCCCCCATTGTCAGGGGGATAAAAAAGGTAAGTAGCAGGCCAGATATAAAGGCACTGTCCCATGACCTAGCTAAGCTGCTCCCAGCTCTCCATTTTGAGTTCCTCAGGGTCTCTATAGAACTGGACTTGCAACACCTCTTGCTATACGATTCAGATGTTAACACTGGCTGCACATGCCAACGCTCTCTGATCAAAAATCAAAAAGATCATCGCTCGTGTTATCTCACCCCTATAAGCTGAATTACTTACGCATTAGGCTGTAAATGTGCTTTTCTGCAACATGTTCCGTAAACAGCTTTATAAGGTCATCTTTTAGGTCTCTGTTAAGCTTTGTTTCGATGTAAAACTTATTCTGAAGAAGAAAATAAATTGTTTTTTAGCGCCTTAATTAGGGGGAAATTATTTGTCTAATGAGCTGAAACACCAAAAAATAAATTATTTTAGGAAATAATTAATAAAGGTATCAATTTAAACAAAAAAACCCAACATTAAAAAACAAAAGCCCTGCTACTATTAGTTGTCTTTCTGGCATGGAGTTAAAGCACATAAAGATAAAGATAAAATGTTATGAACCATACACCTCCAAAAGAACGCAGGAAGACATTCAACATTAGCTATACAGAGATGTATAGACAAACGGACCACGCTGTGTGACAAGCACATATGCCCTTTAAAAATACTATATCACCATCAAAAGGCAACAACAGGAAACACTAATAAAAGGTACCCCATTTATCAATGATCTGGGCTGAAAGCAGGCAGTGGACATGTACTGGTTGATTCCCCAACATACAATTTGCTTCACTGATTCCTCTAAGTTACTCAGCTTATGGCATTCTTGGGAACGGTCTTTGGTTCAAAGGCAGACATGTGACCCAACACAGAGCAAACAGATTGAGATACACCTAGTTCGGTGCAAAATATCTTGTAACTCATTTATGACCACAAGAACAAGCAGAAACAGATGCTGTGTACATGAAGGAGACAAGAACCTGAGTCCCTGGTAACACTATTGAGCCATGGGATTCAACCAATCCCAGAGACTGCCTTATTTGCTTAGTTTTATTACAAGAGATTAAAACTTTTCCTTATTTACTTAAACCACTTTGAATCAGGTGTTCTGTTTTTTGCAGCCAAAAGCATCATGATTAGAATGACTAACCAAAGGGCACCTGGGTGGCTCAGTCGGTTAAGCCTCTGCCTTCTGCTCAGGTCATGATCTCAGGGTCCGGGGATCAAGTCCCACATCTGGTTCCCTGCTCAGCTGGGAGCCTGCTTCTCCCCCTCCCTCTGCCTGCCGCTCCCCCTGCTTGTGCTCGCACTCTCTCTCTCTCCCTCTGAAATAAATACATAAAATCTTTAAAAAAAAAAAAAAAGAATGACTAGCCAAACAAGACTGAATTTGTTCATGTTAAATGTTAACTCAATATATAGGTATGGAAAATAAAAACAGGAATGTTAACAAGTTGCTCACTGATTCTCCTAAACAGAAGATTATGAAAATTATAAAAATAACATGCACATGGTAACAAAACCATGCAATAAAAACCAGTCTCCCACAGCAGACCCTCTGTTGCATTCTCAAAGGCCCCATTCAAATGGGAAAACTTGTATGTTCTTTCTAAAATGCTCCTTGCAAATACATAGGATGTGTGTGTGTGTTTGTGTATGCTTTTTTCCCCTAATAAAGAAAAAAACACGTTTTATGAAGAATATTACACACTGCTTTGCATTTTGCTTTTTCAACTAATGTATCTGGAGAAGATTTCTCTCTAAGCATACATACAGGTCATTACCTTTCACTGCTTATTTTTCTACTATACTATATCTTTCCATAAATTAATTAATAGTCCTCTGCTGATAATACAGATTTCTCTCAATGTTCTGTTTTGTTCTTTCAGTAAACTGTATTTTATGAAGAAGAAATCCTTTTGAAGATTAGTATTCCACATACAGCAATCTTTATGCTACAGAATGTAGGATTAACCCAAATGTCCCATTCTCTAATAAAAAGGAATTGGGATGATTGCTAAGGGCCCCTGCTTTCTTTTTTTTTTTTTTAAAGATTTTATTTATTTATCCGACAGATCACAAGTAGGCAGAGAGGCAGAGAGAGAGAGAGAGAGAGAGAGGAGGAAGCAGGCTCCCTGCTGAGCAGAGAGCCCCATGTGGGGCTCCATCCCAGGACCCTGGGATCATGACCTGAGCCGAAGGCAGAGGCTTTAACCCACTGAGCCACCCAGGCGCCCCTAAGGGCCCCTGCTTTCAATAGGAAGACTAACATTAAGATTCTATGATTTTATATATTTAGGAAGGAGAAGGGACTAATCAATAAAGTCCATAAAGACTAAAAATTATACTCGTGGCATAATTCTCCAAATGAAAGAGAGCACATCACCATAATGGAAGAAAATTTTATTATTCTACTTGTTTTATGGAATGACTTACTTGACATTTATCATGTCATGTTTTTAGATAGCTGTCTTAACTCTTACTTTCTGAGGATGAGAAAGCTTTCTCACATATCTTTACTTTCCAAGCACAGTGTCTTCCATATGGCAGAAATAAAATAAATGCTGAGTACTGACTACTCAGTCCTTCTTCCTGAATGCCTGTCTATTCAGCAGAGTTATTTATGGAATTTTTATGCAGTAAAAGGGTAAACAATTCTATGTCAATACAATCAAACATTACTAAAATAGATTAATTTCCTTTTTTTTTTTTAAAGATTTCATTTATTTATTTGACAGAGAGAGATCACAAGCAGGCAGAGAGAGAGGAGAAAGCAGGCTTCCCACAGCAGAGAGCCCAATGTGGGGCTCGATCCCAGGACCCTGGGATCATGACCCGAGCTGAAGGCAGAGGCTTTAACCCACTGAGCCACCCAGGTGCCCCTAATTTCCATTTTTAACATAATACATAGCAAAAGATAAACAGAACATGCTTAACTTCATCTATCTGCACTTGGACCAACAGAGATATCTGGAAAGGGAAAACAGCTCTAACTTACCATATATATGAAAAGAGGCACAATGCTCTGCAATGCTCCCATATACTGTCCAAGAGCTATATTAAATCTTTCAATATAGAGATCTGGAGGGCTGGCCTGTGAGAAAGAACATTAAATGTGATTATTCTGGGAAACCAAGTTGAAGACCTTTAACCTACAACAATCTAAAATGCAGACTCAGAAGTCCAAGTCAAAATTCATTCTTTCCAAGATTTTATGACAGAGAGAATAGGTGCTGGGGAGGGGCAGAGGGGGAGAGAGAGAGACAGAAGCAGATTCCCCACTGAGTAGGAAGCCCAATGCCTGATCCGAGGACCCGGAGATCATGACCTGAGCTGAAGGCAGACACTTAACCAAATGAGCCACCCAAGCATACCCCAAGTCAAAATTCATATTGAAATTTACAATAAAGAAAGGGAGAAGGCTGAAGGTTAAGACGTCTATCTTTGTTCCAAAATCCGCTATGCAAAACTGAGGTTTGGTTCAGCAGTCTTTAAAACCTGTGTAACTTTATACCATGTTGGCTAAAAGGCTTGCTCAGTTAGTGAGTAAAAAGCTGCGTTCACAAGTTGCGTTTATTAAGATAAATCAGTTTAAAAATTATCACTGAACTATGTGGACATTTCCTATAGGAACCAAACCATATTTAAGCCTAGAATACGAAGAACGAGAGAAAATACTCAGGGAAATGGTACAGGCATAACATACTATTAAAATGGCTATTGAATTTTTATAGTTACCTTAGGCACAGTAATATTCTGACTTCTATACCAACTTGACTGTAAACCACGTCTATAGTTAACCAATTAGCTACAAAGAGACTTAAATGGTCCATATATATCCGCACCTCTGGAGAGCAATCGAATAAACATAATACATGCCTGGCTTTTAACTCATTGTTATCAAAATACCAAGTCATAAGGCCATCAAAAGAAACACTTCCTGTTTTACTGGCACGTTATTATGGGCTAAATTATGTGTCCCCCTTCCCAAATTCACATGAGGAAGCCCAAAGCAGTGTGACTGTATTTGGATTAAGGAAGCCATTAGGCTAAATGAGGTTGTAAGAGACGAGCCCTGATCCCTTAGGATTAGGGTCATAAAAAAAGACACCAAACGGCTCCCTCTCCCTCCCCATCTCTTCCTCTGTCTTTCCCTCTATTCTATCACACCGCGTACCCACCCCCAGCACACTCAGAGGAAAGACCATGTGAGAATACAGCAGGCCCATAGCTATGGACAAGCCAGTAAGAGAATTCTCAACAGAAACCAAATCAGCTGCTACCTTAATCTTAGACACCACACCCCCGCCCCACCTCAAGAACAGGAGAAGTAAATTTCTGTTGTTTAAACCACCCAGAGTTTGTGGCATTTTGTTACGGCAGCCCCAGCAGACTAAGGCACTATGTTTTAGGAAAGTATATCCATCTACTGTTTCATTCTATTCTCTAAAGCTAAATTAATTAGGTATCATTTTAATACTGAAGAAACACACAAATGGGCAAGTCACAATTATCTGAAAAAAAAAGAGGATAGATCCAGGTCTTCCAGCTAAGAATTCATTCCAGGGACAGAGAGTTAGAGATGGGTATGGCACAAATCATCATGCAAACAAAAGTGACTCCAACCCATGGCATTCTCATTACTTGACAACCATACACTGGTACAGAAAGTCTTACTTTCTTTTTTTTTTTTTTTAAAGATTTTATTTATTTATTTGACATACAGAGATCACAAGTAGAGAGGCAGGCAGAGAGAGAGAGAGGAGGAAGCAGGCTCCCTGCCGAGCAGAGCGCCCGATGCGGGGCTCGATCCCAGGACCCTGAGATCATGACCTGAGCTGAAGGCAGAGGCTTTAACCCACTGAGCCACCCGGGCGCCCCGAAAGTCTTACTTTCGAACAAGGAAAACCAGGAAATGTCACACTAAAAGATTCCAAAATACTAAACAATGAAATTATAAAATCACTTCAGCTAAGCTGTTTTAAAAATGTCCAAACGGGGGCGCCTGGGTGGCTTAGTGGGTTAAAGCCTCTGCCTTCAGCTCAGGTCATGATCCCGGCGTCCTGGGATCGAGCCCCACATCGGGCTCTCTGCTCAGTAAGGAGCCTGCTTCCTCCTCTCTCTCTGCCTGCCTCTCTGTCTGCTTGTGGTCTCTGTCTGTCAAATAAATAAATAAAAAATCTTTAAAAAAAAAAAATGTCCAAACGTTCCAATACTATTTTTAATATAAGATTTCATTTATTTTTTTCAGTTCTACTGAGATGTTAGAATATTGTAGTGAATGTTCCTTACTTCTAATTCATCTTCCATGATTGCACATTTAGAGATCTGGCACATACAAGGTCCTTTCTTTTACATTTTTTTTTCTTAGTCTTCCTAATGACCTGCAAACTAAATGTTATTTCCATTCTACATATGTTGCCACTAGGGCTCAGAAAGAGTCACATTATCTATAGTCCCACAGCTAATACGCCCAAGAACTAAGACTCAAACCTTAGTCAATCTGAGTCCTCCCAGCGATTTACACTGCATCCCTCTTTTAGCACGCTGAAAACTTTAGAAAACTTTAGCACTCTCTGCTTTCACATCCTGTTCTTCTCACACATAGCCCAGCAGAGCACTCCCACCACACTGAGAGTCTGGTGTGCTGTTTTAGACTTTCTCAAATCTTTTCTTCCTGAATGCCTTTACCACACCCCCTAATCAGTCACTCTGGTTAACTTCTATTCACTCTTCCAGATTTGTGTCACTTCCTCCAAACTGCCGGAGACACAGGGCCCTCAGATAGAGCACCATTCCACTTCTTCACTTTTCCCATCAGGTAGCCTCTGCTACTAAACTTCAAGCCCCTGGAGGGCAAGACCTGTGTCTCGTCTTTATAACCCCCACAGCTGACCCCAAACCTGCAAGAAAGCATGCAGAGATAAATGCGTTTTTCTGCAAGGATGGTTTTGCTTAAATCTAAATTTGCTTAAATCTAAATCTAACCCAGTCTTGTTTCCATCGAAACTACTTCCTTACTATCTAACAAGGTTGTATTGACATTAGGCAATGCATTTAGCCTTCTGAATTTCAATTTCCATCAATACAAAAAAGGAAAAATACTAATTGTGCTACTTCCAAGATGTGCCAAAAATCAAAGAAAACGGTATGTGTATGCTTTGAAAAATGTCAGATGTTATAAGTCCACATGCAACTAGTGAGGGTAAGTACACTCCCTTATGAATTAACTATCTATTTGTCTAGTACTTCAGGAAAACCTATTAATATTATTAAAGGCGTTCTTTGTTAACTAAAGAAATTGGGGAAAATGGTTCCACATTATGGGCAAACTTTTAACTATAACTAATGGACAGAATCATATGTAATATTTTTCTAAACTGCTGCAAAGAACTCTGGAAATGATATTTCAGCATTCAAAGAAATAAATTTTAGAAGCATTATATGAGAAAAAGAAAATCTGAAGAGTTTTGCATTAAAATAATTTTCTTTTCATAAAAGGACACTTTATCTATTCAAAAGTTAAAAGTATGAACACTGATCAAAAGGCACACTTAACAGCAGAGAATAAATAAAATTGAATTCCTTAGTTATTCTTTTCAAGAATTCCCAAAGCCTCAAAGGTTATGAGTATTAAAAAGCACTTTTTGTACTAAATCAAATGTCAGAACATTTATTTAGCTTTTTAGTTCCACATTTCACGCAGCACTTACTCAAAACCTTTCAAATGACAGGACTATAAATTATAAGTCTTCTAAAATAAATCCAATCTCTTTATGAGGAACTAGAAATACCTGCCATTAAAAAAATAACAAATTATCCCTCCTTAAAACTTAAGTTCAGTATACCTTAGGCCCCATGGGGGAAATTGCTACCTATTTGATTTACATTATTTCAACATGAATGTATTTGGTTTGGACATTAAATGATATTTTTTTATCCTAAAATAAGCAAGTCTCATTTTCTTCTCAAAAGAAAAAAAAGGAAGGAAGGAAGGAAGGAAGGAAGGAAGGAAGGAAATGCAAGCTACCAGAAAAATAACTATTGCTCCAACCTTGCTCTAACTTCTCATAACCGAGCCAGATTCCCGAAAATTTATAACGTATCTCGTAGGAATGCTTCAATTTCTTCTGCTTTTTTTTTTTTTAATGAGTAATGCATTCATCTGGCTTAAAATTTAAATGCATTCAAAAGGAAATAAAGAGTTTACCTTTATTCCTTCCTCACTGAACCAACACTTAATTCGTTTACAACCTTCCAGAAGAATTAAACATCATACATGAAAATAAGTATCCTATATATATCCTTTTCCACACAGATGCTAACATAAAACGACACTAATCTGTACTTTTCCTAAGAACATTATCTTAGGGACTTTTATTCTAGTGGTTCTCAAACGTTTTGGTCTTAGGACCTCTTTATATATATGTATATATTTTTAAAAGACTTTATTTATTTATTTGACAGACAGAGATCACAGGCAGGCAGAGAGGCAGGCAGAGAGAGAGGAAGGGAAGCAGGCGCCCGCTGAGCAGAGAGCCTGATAAGGGGCTCTATCCCAGAACCCTGGGATCATGACCTGAGCCAAAGGCAGAGGCTGTAACCCACTGAGCCACCCAGGCGCCCCAGGACCTCTTTATACTCTTAAAAATAATTGAAGATTCCAAAAAGCTTTTATTATATGGGTCATATAATATATAAATATAAAAATATGTACTAATTTATTCTAAAATGGTATTAATGAAGTCTGCATTTTAACATTTAATGATAAAAGTTACATGTTTTATATTATAAACTAGTTATATGTAAATAACTATTTTCCCAAAAAAGGTAAGAAAAATGGCACTGTTTTCACATTTATGCAAGTCTCTTTAGCATCTGCCTTAATAGAAGCCTGCTCGATTCTCATACAGATGTGGTATGTTGTTCTGGTTGAAGTAAATGAAGAAAACCTAGCCTCACACAGATATGTAGGCAGAAAAGGAAGGCGTACTTTAGTATCCTTTTTAGACAACTGTGCATGTTTTTCTTGGAAACTTGACAAGTTTCCCAAAGGTTAGTTGAAACAGGAAATCTGAAACTATTAATGAACTCTCTGTACTCTATTGCATTAAAACCCATTGGTCGATCTTCTACTTTGAATGGATCTTTTAATACATACATTTTATAACATCAGAAATTGGTCATTTGTAAAATACTGAGCTGCATATGTCTTCCACATGTTGATGCATCTCACTATACATCAAAAAGAAAAAAATTTACATTTGTTACTATCACCACCTATTTCATCAGAAGAGTCTTTTTAAGTACTGGGAAGCCATCGAGGTCATGGTAGTAGATACAGGCTTTCCAAATTCTAATTTTCACTTCAAAGCTCGAATTTTATCATTGGGAACAAATACTGCCAGTTGCTTTCCTTGAAGTGACACACTTCATTTCTGAGAAAATGTCGAATACCAAAGTCAATTTAAATAACCAGTTTGTCAGTCAGTCATCCTTTCAAATAAAAACACTGTTCTATCGGAAAAAAAACACCCCATCTAGTTTAGCTCAAAATTCACCAACCACATAACTGCTTTTTCTTAAAACAATCACTGTACTTTGATATGCAGCTTCCCATTTCTCCACACAGAATATTTTTTTAAGTATATTAAAAGTCACAATAAAATTGTGAAATTAAAAAAAAATTTGCTGCTTTGTCTAGGATATTCTTAAGTGAAATGCTTTTGTTTTCCAATGCAAATGTGTGGAAGTGAAGATCTGTGCAAAGGCATCAACAGTTTGCCCACCATTGCTTGTGAACCGTCAGACCGTCAGAACAAATATCAACCCACAGAAAAGGGCAAATAACATCTTAGGAGTACTAGAAAAAGCTTCTATTTTGCAGACCCTCTGGGAGGATTTCAGGGGCCTTTGAGGTCCTCAAACCATACTTTAAGGAATCTGTTCCTCTAAGTAAAATGTTTGAATTTACGATTTAACCAATCTCCACATTGATAGCCTGTTGCTAATCTTCTCTACCACAATGTTGCCCATTAGTAACTTCCTATAGCTATTATTTTATAGACTGTGCTTTTTAAAAAAAAATTTTTTTAAGTGAAATAAAGAACTAGATGATAACCTTATGGGTAGTTATATAGGAACAAAATAATCTGGCCCCTAATTCTGAAGACCTAACCTGCTTAATATCACTAGTATTATATGTATATTTAGTTACTAAGTATATTCCTTAGAGCAAGGACATAAGGCTAAGATTTGCTGTATCATACCACGCCTTCATAAAAGGAAAGAAAAACAAATTTGTTATCCTTACTTTTGAAAGCCAGATAAGGAAGTTTGGTCAGTTATTCTTATTAGATGTATATTTAATTTTATAACAACATGATTTATTTAAATAATTTTCCAGCCAATAGGCTTGAAAATACTATGATCTAGGTCAGTACTGCCCAAAAGAACTTTCTGTGATGACAGAGAAGTCCCATATCTGCACTATCCAATATGGTAGCCACTAGCCATGTAGGTCTACTTAGCACTTAAAACCTATTTAATGAAAACCAAGGAACCAAGTTTTTATTTCATTTTCACTGGGATTAGGGGCTACCAAAATGGACACCACAGATGTAAAATACAAACAAGTTCCACAATTCCATACTTATATCCTTCCTCTTCCACCTCTGCCCCATCCCACCAAAATGAAACATGGAAAAAATTTAAGGACTGCGTGCTTTTATGTTCACAAAAACACTTTGTCTTCAAATAAAGAAATGACCTTTGCATGTTAAAATAGGGAAGAAAAAAGGATGGGAAAGAAGACTAAAAAACATAACAAGGCCACAAACCTGTATCTTTATAGTAATACATGTTTACTGAAATTTTAAAAGATTAAAAATGCTATTATAGAAAAATAACCACTACTAACATCGGTAGATAACTACCATTAACATTTTCTTCTCTTCTTGTGTTTATGTGTGTATGCTTATTTTAACAAATATGTAATTATATTATTTTCTAATATGCTATTATCACCCAGCTATATATATCATCATCTGCCAGGTCAAATATATTTCTACAGCATAATGAATCATCTGGACACACCACTGTCTATTTCATCTGCCCTTCTTCATGAGACACTTAAACTATGCTTAACTATGTATATTATCCGGGTCCGAATGGATCCTTCTAATCCAGATTAGGACTTCAGTGGTGCAAAAGTGTTGTGTGGCCTCAGCAACAAAACAATCTTGTATTTAAACCTAAGATGGCACCACTCCTTGCCTAAGTAACAGCAGGTTCAGGAACAAGGCTGCATTTCCATAGACCAGTGAATCTCGAAGAATGCTCTTCTCCAAATCATCTGAAGGGCTTGTTATATGATGGATAGATTCCTCTGCCACACTCCTAAGTCCTGACTCAAGAAACCTTCCAGAAGTGTGTATTTTTTAATGAGAACTTCAGAGGACTCTTTAAACAGCCAGTCCAGCAGCCATTAAACACTTAGAGAATTCAAGCGTATACCAGGAAAAGAAGTTTTATGGGAAGCAAGTCTAGAGGATTCAAGAAAGGGCTGAGTAGTAATCACCCATGCAACACAAGACATGATTTCCTGCAGGACAATTGCAACAATTTAGCTGCAAACTATACTGAAATTAGTAAAAATATGATACCTTAGCATTTTAACATTAATGGTACAACTCTACATGAATTTTTCTTTTAACTGCTTCTTGACTGCTGTCAAATTTAGTGCTTAGAAAGTAAGTAGAATGTAACAGCGAAGTTCCACATCTACTTGAAACGCAGAAAGCTGCTGAAGAACATCAGTCCCACCCTGATAACCAAAAAAACCTAGCTAAACTACATTATTTTCTAAGCTCATCAGAGACCTCAGGGTTCTCTGTGTTTTACAGCTGCCCGGTCCAACCAGGTAAAACAAATTCTAAAGAGTGAGCAGCTCTGGGACTCCTGTCTGGCTCAGTTGGTAGAGCATGTGATTCTTGGTCTTGGGGTCATGCGTTTAAGCCCCATGTTCGGGGGCGTAGAGATTACTTTAAAGATAAATAAAACCTTTAAAAAAAATTTTTTTAAATGACCAGTTCTTCTAAGGAAAGAATGGACACATAGTTTCTCCATCGGTGATAGCAGCCATACAAGCTGGTAAGAAAACAACAGAAGCTGTGACTAATCATTCAAGGCCAAGTGTAAACTAATAATACAGAATCCCTGGGAGTCTCAGCACAAGGACAGTCCATACCTTCTCTCCAGTTTCTTTATACAAGTTTGCACTGAGTCTTTGAGAGTAAATGGAATTAAAAGTGCAGCCTCTGAGATCCTGGATTCCTTCAGCTTATCCATATAACAATGGCTAAGCTAGGTGACACAGCAGTTACAAAAGGTTCAAGGATTACATAACAGAGGAATATGTTTAAAGAAGTCAGTGGACTAGGATGACGTCTCACTCTCCTACACACCTCACCCCTTTTAACACTTAGCAAAAATTACCACTTACCCCATGTGTTCATTTTTCAAAGGAAACTTTTTTCCTTACCTTTTCCAAGTACAAAACTCTGCCTCAAAATAAAAGTTTATTTTAAAAAGAATATAACTCACAGTGCACTCTGTACACTGTGATGACAACTGCAAATAATTACTCATCATTTAAGTGATTTGACTCTCTTGCTCATCACAAATTCCATTTTCAAAATGCTGTTTTAATTCAAACAAGTAGATGGGTCTAGTAACCTCAAGCATAAGCTTTTTATCAACTAGTAAGTGTTTTACTGAATCTCTTTAGGTTTGGCACTATGTTAAGCCCTATGAGGACATATAAAAAGAAAACGCAGTCCCCATCTTAAAAATATGATAGTGAACTTATTAAAATTATGGTCTGCTGAGGGTTACATTGGCTGAGGGTCTCATTGGCAAATTCTGTGAGAGAAGTACAACTTTGCTATAACAACTGCTTTAAGTTTTAGTTTGAATTAAAAAACAGATCTCCAAATAACTTATTTAGAAAAAAAATTCAGTAGAATACACATATGAAGATACCCACCAGTTGGCAATGACATTTATTTTACTTGAAATCCATTTAGGGATAACAGGCAATTTTCTTATTATCTAAAATCATCCTCATTCCGCAAGGAGTGAATAGCATATTTGGGGGAATGAAAGTTTTTCTAAAAACACACTGTGCAGCTCAGCAGATACAGAAATTATAGCCTTTAAAACATACATAAATATCCAATGACCACATGCAAGACAACCAGCTGCGTTATGCTGCCACCCACCGGACAGAACATTAACAGCAAAGCAAACCTTGCTCTGATTATAAAAACCAAGAGAATCTGGTTCAGTTTGCTGGCAGTTTGGTAGTAAAACTTTATATGTGATCTGGTGTCTGTGAAGAGCAAAACCAAGTTAAGTAATGTTGACTAATTATGGTTTAGTTTCTATTAATTTCCATTATTACTAGTAGATTTGAGAGTCGAATTATAACTTACCTCAACCAAGATGTATTTAACTCAAAAGATATCAACACTACTGTAATCTTATTAAAATAAGTGGTTAAAATGTAATCAGTTGACAAACAGTCATGTAAACCATCCCAAATTCAGCCCTACTGGAAGAATAAACACTGCAACATTTTTCTTCTCCACCTCTGTGTTTGTGGTCTCTCTTGGGGACCTGAACTCAAGTTAGTATTATGGTTGGTTTTCCTAACACTTTAATGTTCCTGGCCTGGCCTGGGAACCAAGTCTGTTTAAACACTCTGTGCATGTACATAATGTTCAGTGTAAGTTACAAATCACTGAAAACTGCTGGAAGGAACACACTTGTTAATGGGTTACTGGCTAGAAAGCTAGCAGATCAAAACAGTTTTTACATAGTGAAACTGAAAATACACTCTCAACAGGATAAAGTGCATTAATATATAAATTTATCAACATTACATGGGGGCAAGAGCCTCATGACTGCTCTAGTGGATTCTGGATTCAGACCTACACAAAAATAATCAAAATACAGAAGTGTCACTTTAAGGACAGTTTTTGTTTTTTGTTTTTTTTTTAAGATTTTATTTATTTGACAGACAGAAATCACAAGTAGGCAAGAGAGGCAGGCAGAGAGAGAGGAGGAAGCAGGCTCCCTGCTGAGCAGAGAGCCCGATGCGGGGCTCGATCCCAGGACCCTGGGATCATGACCTCAGCCGAAGGCAGAGGCTTTAACCCACTGAGCCACCCAGGCACCCCTGCTTGCTTCTTTTAAAGTAGTCTTCAACATTTCACATAACAATTGATACATGGAAGTTTAAATTTATTATCTTATGGTTTGTTTCTACATGTTCCATCTGTTCTCTGTACCTTTTTTTATCCTTTCTTGATTTCCTTGTTTATTTTCAAAATTATTCCATTTTCTCCCTCTATTATCCTGTTTATTACACTGTCTTTTGCCATTCTTTTAGCAGTTACCCTAAAATTACAAACTGCATCCTTATTGTATCAGTCTAATAAAATAAATTAGTACTTTTACCTTTTCCTACGATGCTAGGGCCTTAAAACATTTTTTTTTTAAGATTTTATTTATTTATTTGATAGAACAAGCAGGGAGAGGGGCAAAGAGAGAGGGAGAGCAGAAGCAGGAAGCCTGATGCAGGGCTCGATCCCAGAATCCTGGGATCATGGCCTGAACTGAAGGCAGACACTTAACCAACTGAGCCACTCAGGTGCCCCTCCATTTACTCCCATCCACCTTACATGCAACTGTCATGTGTTTTGATTAACTATATTTTATGCCATATAAGACATTATCATTATTATTCTACACTTGCATATTTATTTTCTCTATTGTTCTTTATCCCTACCTGATTCTACAAGTTTTCATCTAGAACATTTTCTTTCTATCTGAAAAACACTCCTCATTATTTCTTTAAGGTTAGAGACCACTGGTGATGGGATTCTCTCAATTCTTATCTAAAAATGTATTTTACCATTTTTCTTACTTTTATGCTCACCTCCTATTATGACTAGTTATTCTGACTGAGTGCCAGATACTGCTTATGAAATATTAGGCAACTAATTTGATGCCTAGGATGATGTCATTTTTCTCCAGAGATAATTTACTTTTGCTTCTGGTAAGCAACTAGAGGCACCAGTAAACCCAGCCCATCTTAATGGATGAGGAATCAGGCTCCAGCTACCACAGTCTGTAACTTATTATTCTTACTACTTGTGGGATGTGATCCTTCAAGTGTGATGGACCTTAAATTCCCAATTTTTATCATTCTACCCCCATAAGCCCATCAAAACACTGTTAAATTTCTCAGCCTATTAGCCTCCTCTTCCAGAATAAACAAGTGCCACTAGAGGAAAAATGGCTGAAACGCTACACTCCTCTCTCTGGATTTCCTTCCTCTCTCAGATCTTGGTTCTATAATTCTTCACTGTTTTTGTTGTTGTTGTTGTTTTAAAGATTTTATTCATTTATTTGACAGACAGAGATCACAAGGAGACAGAGAGGCAGGCAGAGAGAGAGAGGAAGGGAAGCAGGCTCCCTGCTGAGCAGAGAGCCGGATGCGGGGCTCGATCCCAGGACCCTGAGATCATGACCTGAGCTGAAGGCAGAGGCTTAACCCACTGAGCCACCCAGGCGCCCCATATAATTCTTTACTGTTTTATCAGCAACCTCATTTATGTTTTAAATTGTTATCAGTAGGGGGGGTTGGTCCAAATTATCTAGTCTTATCAATCACATATCTGCTGCTACACCTAACAGAGTCCCCTGCACACGTGGATGGAAGGTCCTGGCTACATCAGGTTGCCCCCTAGGAACCCCTTCAACAGATCAACCAGCTCAGTTTTTTATACTAATCAGAAAAATCAATGGTGACTGAGAAAGGCAAAAGGGAGTTTTTAAGGTTTTTGAACAACAAAAAAATGCCCATCAAATTAGTGTTTTTGGAAGTTTATTCACCCAAAAACAAATAATAGAGAGAAAAAAATCAATTAGGAGAATACTGGAGACACATGCCAATAATGACATGGAGAAGGAAAGGGGAGAGGCTAGTGAAAGGACAGTGTTCTATCAACCTTGACAATCACCTGGAAACAAGAGGTAAGGGAGAAAAAAGGAGTCAAAGATGAACATGAATCTCACGTCTGAGTGTGAAAATTAACTGGGTGAAGAGGTATCCACAAGAATAAATCCAAGTTGAAATGTTCAACAGACATTTAGAGACTCCGCTCTGAGCCCTCAACCAAAAGTATGGTGACTGCTAAAAATTTTAACAGAATTTTCCAAAACTTACAGAATATTATTCACTAAACTAGGACACTTATCATCTATTTGCAGTCACCGGTATATTTTTAAAAATTTTTAAAAAATCATGACTGGCAATTCACATCTGAGGTTTTGGAGACATGGAAAAAGGAAAATATATTAAGAGAGACTTTATCACATTTAAAGAAGAGAGGAGTTAAGTGCAAAGGGCAGGGGCAGGGGAGAATGGTTTTTAAAAAACTAAGGCAAAATACACTGTCACAGTTCAAACAGCCTAGTAGTAGAGAGAAAAGTAGAAATTTGTATGCAATGTAATATAATAGCAAGTAGAATACTAAGTGGGGTTACCCAGTTAAGTGGTTTTAGTAACTTAATAAACTTAACAAAAAATGCTTTTTAAAGTTACTGAAGGGTGCCTGGGTGGCTCAGTTGGTTGAGCATCTGCCTTCAGCTCAGATCATGATCCCAGGTTCCAGGATGGGTCCCGTATCAGGATCGGGCTCCAAGCAGGGAGCTTGCTTCTCCCTCTGCCCCTCCCCCTGCTCATGCTCTCTCTCTCTCTCTCATATAAATAAAATCTTTAAAAACAAATAAATAAAGTTACTGATGTACTGGAAAAGTCATTGTTTCTTTTAAGAAAGAAACAAATTTTTAAGAGGCAGCACATGAGATTATACTCTTACTTAAGGACATTTAGGTTTAACAAATTAAAATCTTCTGAAATCTCTGAAAATAGTATTCTCTAGTTTCTAAATCAGTAACTGGAGAACATGGAACGTTACTTCATATACTGTTCAGTCTCCCCATTAGAATGACTTTTGATGGAGATGAATAAATTACTCTGACATGTAAACCATACAAACCAGCAACTATTTTTAGATGCCCTTGAAAGATAAAGGCCCACACCCTGAAGGCCCAGCTTATTGATTTATCAACACTGGCACTACATTTCTGATTATCTGCCAAATGCAACTCATCCATTTAGCTCATAATAGCAATATTTCATTTCTAAAATCAGAGTGGTAAACAAAACCGTTCCAACCAAATACAACTTTTCTGGCTCGTGGATCCTGTTCTGTTTCACAGGAAAAGCGCCCTTAAGGTCTCAATAAAGAACATTATGCTACATATCTGTGGCACTGAATAAATTAATAAACCAAATTAACCAAACACTAAATAAATTAATAAAATGCCTAAACATCTAGAAAACATAAAGATTAGTGATCATATGAAATTAATTATGCTACTCTTTCCATGGTAGAGGTCAATTCTGGTTGCTGAGCAATCACTCAACAATCATTTGCTGAGTTGTGATTGTGCCAGACATGAAGGATAAAAAGACACATGACAGAGTCCCTGCCCTCAAAGGAGGACCTGTGGGGCAGCCAGATATGACTCAGAAATAATACAGCACAATCACTGCTGATGGGGTTGTTACTGACAAGATTTGAGGAGTCCACAGTAGAAGAAATGACAGTGGCCTATTTTGTTCTGAAGGGAGCATGAAGACTCCAGAACACTCCACACAGGTGGACACTAACGAGTTTACACCTGGGAAAACAACAAAGCAGCACTGGCTAAGCAGGAAATAGGACAGAGGTTATCTTAGAACGCTACTTAGAGCAACCAGGTACTTCAGTAAAGCCGTTTGATTTCGACGTTGAGAAAATTTACAATTTGATATTATCATGTTTAATCAAAAGGTACACAGCAGCTGCATGGCAGAATTGAGACCGAAACCAAGGTCCCCATGTTTTCATTCACTTCACCATGCCATTTAATAATGGTTAGACTTTATAATCTTACAAAAGATATCATTCTGCAGTAAGATTTTTCCTTCAGGCCATACTGCTGAACTCCAAGTAGAACATGTATTGATTCTAAAAATCAATTAAATTCCCGGATTTACATCATATATTGCATTTATCAGGATGGTTTCCAAAATGCTAACACAAAAGAGATAGCACTCTTATGTTTTACTTTTTAATCAAAATTCTTATTATATAATGCAAAAATTATTTACTCTTGTAATATGCTTTATTAGCAAGGGTGGGGGAAAACAGACATTTCACTGACATACATGTAAATGGTTAGAGTGCATCTTTGGTACGACTTTCCTGAACTACAGTATGTTCACATGTAGTGAACACTGCAGTACTGTTAGTAACAGCCAAAGACTGGAAGCAATGCAAAAGCTCCTCAGTCCAACAACAGCTAAATAAATGAAGGTACATCAATAAAGTAAGGTGTAATGAACAATCAGACATTCATGATAAAGAATGAAGGGAACTCTAGACATACTGACAGGGACCATTCTCCAAAACCTCAGAAACTCACTCTCTGAACCTCAGTGATTTCAAAGTACTGGCACCCCAGAGAGCCCAGCTGGGCAAGTAACAGGTTTACCTTCATTACTGACAATTGGTCAAACAAACACATGGCAAAAATGCAGCCAAGTGTGGCTCAGTCCGTTAAGTTAAGCTTCTATCTTTGGCTCAGATCATGATCTCAGGGTCCTGGAATGGAGCCCCACGTCAGGCTCCCTGTTCAACAGGTAATCTGCTTCTCCCTCTCCCTCTGCTCCTTCCCCTGCTTATGCTCGCTCGCTCTCTCTCTCTCAAATAAATAAAATCTTAAAAAAAAAATAATATTTAAAAAAAAAGAAAAAGAGGGCGCCTGGGTGGCTTAGTGGGCTAAGCCTCTGCCTTCAGCTTGGGTCATGATCTCGGGGTCCTGGGATCGAGTCCTGCGTTGGGCTCTCTGCTCAGCAGGGAGCCTGCTTTCCCCTCTCTCTCTGCCTACCTGTGATCTCTCTCTGTATGTCAAATAAATAAATAAAATCTTTAAAAAAAAAAAAAAAAAAAAAAAAAAAAAAAAAAAAAATTAAAAAAAAAAAAAAAAAAGAAAGAAAAAGAAAAATCCACTCAAGCAAAAACTCCAAGATGACAAATGAACTCAGCGAATCACAATTCTATTGGTCAAATTCATGATCTATATGTGAAGTTAGAGCCCAAGTATAATACAATATCCGACTCACATTTCATAGACATAAATAAGGCAAGTCACGTACTTTGTCCTGCATTCTGTCTTAGAAGATTATTTAGTATTATTTCAATAATAGCAAACCGGTGTTAAGAAAACAATCCTTTTTTGAGGATACTGAGTTCTTTGCTTATCTAATGATAGCCTTGGTACTCCCTGAACCCCAAAACTTAATATTAAAACGCATGATCACATTCAGATTTCTACTAGAAAAACTTTATTCAAACAAGCAGTAAATTATTTATTGGTAAATATTTGATAAATATTTCACTCAGCAGGTACTAACAACACAATAACAAAGAAGGTACACATGTTCCTCTGCCCTCTCAGAATATAGGGGACAGAGAGAGGGACAGACACAGCTAAACAAGAAATACACAGATGAACTACAATAATATACTACGTATTACAGAAGCACAGATGAGAGGCCCCCAAACCCAGGCTTGGGAGAACAAGGTGTCAGAGAATGTTTTCCAAAACAAATGATGTCCAACCTGCAGCCAAAATGGTATGTTCACACTGACCAAAAAAATAAGAGGGCAGAGAAAAACAAAGTGTTCCAGGCAGTCAAGTTAACAAGGCAAAAACCAAGAAGTGAAAGAGTACATAAACTGTTCAAGGAAGTGAAAAAGTTCAGTATGCAGGAGCAGAGACGTAATGCATCAGGCCACAGAAATAAGAAGGAATCAGATAATGAAAGGCTTCCTAAATCATATTAAAAAGTTTAAACTTCAATCTAATAGAAAAATGATCACCAAATTTGTGCTTTAGAAACAGCCACTCTGACAGAAATGAAGAACAAGCAAGAGATGTGAAGATTAGAGGCAGAGCCAGCTAAGATGAGCATTTTGGTAAAACACTGAAACGATGGATGGTAGTAGCCTAGACTGGTAGTGGCAAGTGAACAGAGGTGGACAAGAGCCAAGAGAGAAATAGGGAGTAAACAAGGTTTGGTAATAAACTGGATGAGAGAAATAAGGGCAAGGGTAGAGTCAAGAATCAGTAAGCAAAAAAATCAAAAGCTGGAATGCACGGATCCTGGGTTTCATCTACAACTCAGATACAATGCCTAGGTACTAAATGTATTTGTTACATGAGTAAAGATTTCATATTTAGTGCCAAAAGGATTAAGAAAACAGTTTACACTCTAACATCAGGAAAAGTATATATTTGGCTATGATAAACATAGCTCTCACTATAATTAAAAAAAAAAAAAAAAGGCTACTTTAGTGTAACAACTGTTTGGGGTAAACGAGACCAAGATACCTCAGACCACAAGGTAAGTGAGGAACATCATTCAAGGCCAAAGCCTGCCCCAGCAGTTGCTGGAAACTTCGGATGCTACAGAAGGATGCTACAGAATTGCAGGAGCCCTTTCTAGGTGTGGTACGGACCCTGCTCATCCACTGCTGAGTGACTTTTCTACACATCATGGTACTTCTACACCAGAACTAAAATACCATCTGGCCCTGGCATAAAGATAGTCCCTGACCTTCAAGCACTGGAAATGTCACCAAGGCAGGAAGGGGCAGGGATCAGAAGCCAAATGCTTCCTTAAACAGAGTACTTCTACTACTTGCTCCCACCCAGATTTCACAGCGGGGATGACATTCCTCTCTAGAGGTTTATCAACAAAATGCTGACATCAGTTGTTTTTATATTAGCAAACATCAGAAACTAGCAGGCAAACACCACTCTTCAAAGAGAATACCAAAAAAAGTTACAGTAAAACATTAAAATATACATATATTTATATTACAAAAGCTATCAAATACTGAAGTTAGCAGAAATAAAGTTTTAAATAAAAGAAACGACATAACAAACCATAAGAGACTCTTAATCTCACAAAACAAACTGAAGGTTGCTGGGGGGAGGGGGGGAGGGAGAAGGGGGTGGGGTAATGGACATTGGGGAGGGTATGTGCTATGGTGAGTGCTGTGAAGTGTGTAAACCTGGCAATTCACAGACCTGTACCCCTGGGACTAATAATACATTATATGTTTATAGAAAAATAAAAAATTAAAATGCAAAAAAAAAAGAAATGTTGACATGGTAATAATTGGAATCAGTTAAAGTCTAAAGTATATTCAATCTAAAAAGTTCTAATTTATATCTAATTTTCCAACAATTTATGTTAAAGGTTAGATAATTTGGTCAATATTCATCTAGGAAATATTTATAAATTTATACAATTATCAAATTAATAAGCCTCCAAATATGTATTATATATACTAATTCCAACCAGTCCAAAAATCCCATGGAAGCAAAAATCAGTATGATCAGTTCTTTACCTGCAGCTCCTTTGAGACTCGCTCTAGGTGATTAGTTATCTTTTTAATCAGATCACTGTACATCTGTTCTGAGTGCTGCTGGCAGACACACTTATACACACAACTGTGGGGAAAAACCAAAACAGAAAAACCAAGTTAACAATGAAGCACTTCATTCAACCTAAGAGGAATGCATACTTTGGATATACAGTCACTAGTTAAATAATTAATTCAGGCCTAAAAAAAGTGACCAATCACAACTTTTTTTTAATACAACTTTTTTTTTTTATCTTAGAAGAGAAAGACACACACATACACACACACACACACACACACACACACAGAAAGTGCATACACTCAAACAGGGGAGGAGCAGAGGGACAGGATCTCAAGCAGACTCTGAACTGAGCAAGGAGCCCAACCCAGGGCTCCATCTCAAACCCCTGAGATCATAATCTGAACAGAAATTAAGAGTCAGACGCTTAATCGACTGAGCCACTCAGACACCCCGACCAATCATCACTTTTAAGAAGACATCTACCTTGCCCCAATCAGTGTTCAGATGAAAGAGATACTACCACCAGTGGTAAATCTTTCTGAGTACTGCATTACACATTTTGTTAGTACTAGATAATCTAGTATTGGGTGATAATCTGAAAATCTTACTAAGATAATTACATACAAACCAGCTTCTCTCTCACTCTCTCATTTCAGTGAATGTCAAAATAAGGGACAGTGATAATTAGTACCAAGTTTCTAACTCATAAAAGGTTTGTAATGTAACCTCTTTGTGCATCACTTGTGTAGAACAACACAATTGTCATCTCCTCCTCTGTGACTAGGCTGATCTCATGTCCCATCCCAGGTCCTCACTAATTTGCTGCTTCCACTTACCAGGAACTGGCCAACAAAATAACCAAAAATAGTTAGGACTGTATGTCAATAAACATCAACAGATTAAACTAGGGACTAAAGTCTTTCTGCACCAGATACTTGTCATTCTCATCTTTTTCACTGACCTCCAAAGTTTCTTCATTATGTACAGTGGGGGTAGCAGGCTGAGATGGGAAGAAGTTTAAGAGAGTTGGGCTTAACTCTACCTTGATTTGAAAGCCAATTCTGATGCAGAAAGTATAATTCAAACCTCCGACCTCCAAGGGTGGAATATACAAATAACCTAGAGATCCTCCTCACCTGACATTTATTACATGTGTACTACATGTGTACATACACTGCCATATTTCAAGGTGTCATGAACCTTAATAAACCCTCTCAAACCAAGGCAAATGAAATCTTGACTTACCTGTATATCTGTTCATAGGATATGGGGATATAGTCACCAGGACTCTGGGTTAAAAGCTGATCTATGGCACCATCCAATTTTGGCCAGTATGTGCTCTTATAATCTTCAATAGTTATAACATTCATTACTAAAAGTAAAAAGTAAAATAAAGATTACCATATACCACATGTAAAGTAAACACAAATCACAGCAATTTTGTGCTCTCAGATTCCTTTCATTTGCTCTAATTTCTTTGACACTCTACCACCTAAATACAACTCAATTACTATCTCATTTCAAAAAAAAACAAAGAAAACACCAATCCTGTCAGGGATTTTTAAAGCAGCCTTTAATTATGATGTAAAAAGGAATGACCATGAGTCTGTCCTTAAAAATAGAAATAAAAAAATAAAAGCAAAACAAGCAAGCATCATTGGTTTCCTTTTCCAATTATCTATTAACAGTAGGGCATTCTCCAATACACACTCACTCTTGGATATACACTGACAATGAGATGACAAGATGGCCTATCCATGAACCACAATAAAGTTCTATGAAATTATGAACCCCAACAATCAACCTTTTGAGACACCCCTGAGAAAACCTATCTAACAACAGGACTACGAGGATTAAAGTCCAAACGTTACCTCAACAAAAGAGGCTGCTAGAAACTTGCAGGGATCTTTGGCACCACCAGCACTTCCTGGACATGACCATAGCTCTGACTCAGATTCTACCTATCTTACACTTGATAAGCCTAACAGAAAAACGTCAACGACTTGGGAGACTTACAATGAGGCTTACCTCATTCCTACTGTCTGGCTCTTAGTCCTTCACCAAAGGTTCATAAAGCTTTTATAACAGCTGGTCCTAACAACTCTGAAATCCAGGCCAACAGCTGCTTCGCAACAATGAAATGCTAACGTGAAAAAGAGCGACTACCCACCTGCCCTGGAGCAAAGAGCTATCCCAAAGCCAAAAATACCCTGTGTATTTTTTTTTTTTAAGATTTTATTTTTATTTATTTGAGAGGCAGGGGAGGGACAAGCCCCGGAAATGGGGCGTGATCCCACAACCCCAGTATCACGACCCAAGGTGACATCAAGAGTCAGAGGCTTCATCTACTGAGTCACCCAGGTGCCCAAATACCATGTGTCTTATGAACCACCACTATCTCAGGAGATAGGAGCTAACAACTACTAGGTCAGGTATTTTATTATGTGTTTTACCAGAAACTGGGGAGCAAAGAGTTGACTTCCCCAAGAGTACATGGCTAATGACTGCCAGAAGTACCATATAAAGACTTTATCTAGCACCTTTCTGTATCACATTACTGATTTCTAAATTCAGGTTCAAAATGTTTCTCATATGTGCGTACCACCTCTGTCATTGTTGTTCAGTATTTTCTTTAAATCAATTCACTTTTTCTTGCTTAAATTTATTCTCAAAGACACTTAGGGAATGACTACTGATTCAGAGAGCATGGAATAATCATAAATGCATTTAGCCAGTTGAAAAAGATCTGACCAAAATGGCTGCATATTAGAAGATTCTAAAAAAAAAAAAAAAAAAAGATTCTCACTTATATGATGCTAATAAAGTCAAAACTATAAGAAGGGAAACAGACTGGGGCCTGGAAAGCTGAGAGGACAGTCTACAAAGGGTAGAGTGGGAGAATGAACTCCTGTGTAGAACCATCCTAGTGGATACAGCATTCCAGGCATTTGTCAAAACCAACATAACTGTACACCATAAAAAAGTATATAAGATTTTGTTTATTTATTTGACAGACAGAGATCACAAGTAGGCAGAGAGGCAGGCAGAAAGAGAGAGGGGGAAGCAGTCTCCCTGCTGAGCAGAGAGCCCAATGCGGGGCTTGGTCCCAGGACCCTGAGATCATGACCTGAGCCGAATGAAGAGGCTTAACCCACTGAACCACCCAGGCGCCCCTACTGTATGAAAATTTAAAAACAAGATGATCAACCAGGATGTAGTTGTAAAGATGGAATGAAAATCTTGACAAATGAATTCCTGCACTGAAAGGAATGGAGAACAAATATTTTGACTACACATAAGTCTAAAAACAAAAAGAACTGAATACACATATACACACGACACGCACATGCATAGGACGGAGGCGGCCAGATCACAGAGGACCTTAGTGGCCATTCCTTTACTCTGAGTAAGATGGGGACATCTGGAGGGTTTTGGGTGAAGTGATGTAGTGGTCTGACTTGGCTTTTCTGTGGCTCATCCAACGGCCATGTTAGAAGTCAGCAAAGTCAGGAGGCTGTGAGATGATGGGGGCTGAACCAGGTGGCAGTGGTGGGGGTGAAAGAGGTCAGATTTTGAAAAAATTTTAGGGGTTGGGCCAACCAGATCTGCTGATGGTTTGGAGGGAGAAGTGACAGAAATGTCAAGGACGACTCTGAAGTTTGTGGCCTGAGCATCAAAGGATGGGGCTGCTGTTTACTAGGACGAGGAGGATGTAAGAGAAGCTTAGAATATTTGAGAATCCAGTGGGAACGGTTGGTGGCCCACCCATTTACTCTGTCCAAAAAGGCCACTGTCAACAGCAACCATTATTTGCCTCAGGCTTCTCTCTGGCTGTCTGAGTTCCTCTGACTGAAGGAGGGACAGCCTGGAAGTTCTGAATCAACAACACCAGGGGCTTCAAGTAACAACGAAAGAGAATTTGGTATAAATATCCCAGCAGCTCCCTTTGCTCTGGAGTAAGACAAGGCTGAGGCACAGGTGCTCTACAGACTCCCAGAGCTCCCCACTCCTTTGCATTCCCGTTGTCCACAGCGGTGACTTCTTTACTGGCTTCCTTACCTTTTTTGTCTCTTCTCTCCACTGCCCTGCAGGTGCTTCCTAGAATCCCCCCCTTGTGCTTACAACTATTTGTGCTTTAAAAAGGAGGAAGAAAAAGTAATCAAAAATAGAAAAGTAGTGTCATTTTCCACTAAACAAAAGGTGGTACAGAAATAAATACAGTGTTGTTATTTAAATTTTAGCCGTGTCCTCCTGCCTGATAAAAGGCTCTGAAGCTGGCGCTTGCTTTCCCTGTGAAAACTGGAGACTGGCCAATGTGGAGAAGTGTTACACACTAGCTCCAAAATACTATCTTTCTGCTTTTTGAAAGACTCAAAGGAAACCAAAAAAGAAAACTGGAAATAACTAAAAAGAACATCACTTTTGCGCTATGGGATTCTAGGTTACTGAATCTCCAATCAGTCTATCACCTAAACCATATCACATACCTGCTCTACACCAAAAGTGTAAGTTTAAAGAAGGTAAGTGACTTCCTCAGAAAGAAAACTTGAAGTACAGAAGCCAAGATCGAACATAATCCCATGGGCACCCCGACTGCTGCGTTCAATGAACTCCACCTCTGTTATAGGTGGGGAGCGCTCCCACTTCTCCAGCACAGGCTTTACACCTCAGCAAATTACCAAGTCAAAGATACAAAGGAGGAAAAAGAAGCTAAACTGTAAAGTCCTGCAGCTGTAAGTACAGAACGGAGTCCCACTACAGAAGTGGTAATTGCTGATGCCTCTCAGGTGTCTTTCATGTGGCATGTTTTTGTTTTGTTTCAATGTTCTTCTTTTACATAACTTTAAAAAGAGAATTTAAAACCAAAATGAAAAAAGCATGATCACGGAAAATCTTAAAGCCTATTTCCATATCAAAAAGTCATATCTATTTCCACTCTACATTTCCAAATACAAATATAATAAAAATCTATTTCTACATATATTTTGCATGAGAAAGAAGTAGCCAATTCAATTGAACTTAAATGATAGCTGTTGTAGTAGACTGAATATTTCTGTCCCTTCCTCCAAAATTCATATGGTGAAATCTCAACCTCCAGTGTGATGGTACTGGGTGGGGCCTTTGGGATGTGATTAGATCATGAGAGTGAGATCCTCATAAAGGGAGTTAGTGTCCCCGGAGAGTTTCCTTGCCCCTTATGCCATGTAAAGACACAGCAAGAAGACAGTCTACTATGAACCAGGAAGCAGGCCCTTGCCAGACTGAATTTGCCCCCACCTTCACCTTGGACTTCCCAGCCTTCAGAACTATGAAAAATAAGTTTCTGCTGTTTATAAGCCACTGACATGTTATAACAGCTTGAATGGACTAAGATACTAGCTAATATAACTTTCTTCTAGGAAACCAGTCAATCTTCACCATTGTAGTAAAAGAACAGAATACAGACAAGTATCAGAGGAACTAGAGGTAGTCTGAAGAATGAACAAACATTGGTATATACTCTCAGCCAAAGATTAGGAAGGTTTTTCATACCTACAGTCATAATCTGCAGGCAACACTTAACAATCCAAAAAACTTTAAAGTATTTATTTCCCTGCTAATCTCAATCCACCCGATTGAAAAATATATACACATATATACAAAGCATGTCTGTGAATGTGTGTGGTGTGTAGTCCTAAATTTTAAAACTAGATCTTCTTGTTGGAGAAATGCAGTCAATCACTTTTAACTTTATCCACAAGAAAGTTCAGACTGACAAAAAGAAATACAAAGTACGGGAACTAAACAAAAAAGAAATTACCATTAAATTACTAACTTTGGGGGGCATCTGGGTGGCTCAGTCCATTAGGCATCTGCCTTCGGCTCAGGTCATAATCCCAGGGTCCTGGGATCAAGCCCCACATAGGGCTCCCCTGCTCAGTAGAGAGTCTGCTTCTCTCTCTCTCTCTCTCTCAAATAAATAAAAGCTTAAAAAATAATACTAAATTCTATCTAGGTTGGATTTTCCAGCTGAAAATAATGCACTTCTTTTCAGACAGTTTAAAGAAGGTGCTACAAAATTCAAAAGCCAACAAGCCTAGGCCAGGAACCCAGATGAGTAAAGCAATGAACTCTTCAAAGAACTGAAGCATGCAGTGCCCTCTGGAGACAGTGAAGTTCAAAATATGTAAAAACCCTAGCACTGGCCACAAGACTTAAAACTAGGAACACATAAGATAACAAGTTCACGCAGTCTAACCCTTACTGAGTTAATTGACCTTTACTAAAGTAAACTGAAATAAAAGTCTAAAACACATGGAATAGTTGAAATCTAAGGTTCAAGAAATATTAGCAGGTTACTAATAACTAAGCAACTATTAAAAATATATAAGTTATACCAGGAGTTAATATAGGAGTTAATATGTTCAACTCTCATACTTTTTTTATTCAAGTAATTCAAGTAATTTATCAAAACCTGACATTTATTATTGATCTCCCTCAAATAACACATAAGCCCCCAGAGAAATTTACTACCAGAACCCCAACTCCAAACAGTACCTAGCACGTGGTTAAGTAATCAATAACATATGTGAAATAAATTAAGTTAATGAAAGTCAAAATAAATCCTTACTATAAAAACAGCTGATGGCATACCACTTATTAGTCATTCTGGAATTGAAGTATTTTATTTCACAAAGGCTGAAGTAAACCAGGCTCTGAAGCTCTACTATTTCCTTTGAATTTCTTTGTTATTTCTTTGTTTATATAAGAGGAAGATATATTCAGAAATCATATCAGGTATTATTAATTTATACTTAGTCTACTGCAAAGACCTCTCATTACCTTAGATCAGTGGTTTTTAAAGTATGAGGATACCCAGAACAGCATCAGCATCACCTGGAAACTTGTTGTAAATGCCAAATGCCAGGCCCTAACCCAAAACTACTGAATCAGAAACTTGGGGAGGAGCAGGGAGTGATTCAGGAGTGATACAGGAATCTGTTTACCAAGCCCCTCCAGGGGGTTCTTACACCTGCTAAAGTATCTGAGAGCCACAGGACAGCCAGGATCACAGGTGTGTTCTGTTCTCAATTGCTAGTACACGGTTTGTCCCGAACAACTTGGAGGGTCAA
The DNA here is from genome assembly GCA_004024625.1 of Mellivora capensis. NCBI lineage: Eukaryota > Metazoa > Chordata > Mammalia > Carnivora > Mustelidae > Mellivora > Mellivora capensis. Next base: position 32,232 of record PISX010019145.1, read on the forward strand.
ATAAAGGTGCAAATGCATCAAAGAAAATTTTTAAAGGAACAACTAGGAACTGTTTTCATAGCAAAGACTCCTTAACATTCTACTCTTCCACATCCCTTTTCTCCCACCAAGAACACCGCCTTCATTCAGAATTGACTCCTTAAGAATACAGCAAAGGCAATTATGAATTAAATGATCAAGCCAAATTTAAGAGGCCAAATTGTTTCAAAAGCAATGACTTTTAGATTAACTATAATTAATTACAACCAGATAAGGTGAAAGAATGTACTAGGAAAAAAAGCTCTGGGTTTTCTATTTAACTCTGGCTGGTCTATGTGACCTCAAAAAAAAATTATGACTTCTTATTGCCTCTGCGTGTCCATCCATCAGTAAAAATCTAGGAAACTTGTGTTATCCAAAAGATTACCACCTGGTAGAATGCTCTATTCTCTACAGCACAAGGGGATGACAATGCTTTCAAATAATGGACAGAGAGAAGCTGAAGGGCAAGAACAAAGTCTAGGACATGGGGGAAGCCTCTTGGAATGAAGAAAAGGAACAGGAGAATCTGAATCAGAACGAGTTAGTATAATCCAGTAAATAAATGGGGTATTAACTAAAAAAAAAAAAACAAAACTGAGTTATTTCTCTCAAAGAGAAAATTTCCCAAAAAAAGGAAAATAACTTAATACTGACAAGAGATAGTAATACTTAGTTGTTCCTAAGAGAACTAGAGATTTTTAAAAAAAATTAAAAAGAAGTTACCAAATACTTTAAATATCCTTTTCCTTATTAGGAGAAAAAAAAAACACCCTACTCTTCAGATGTATTTCCATTTGCCAATAGAGGACGGCAGCTAATGTTAAGTCCTAATGAAGCAACTGTTTCTAAAGTAGGCAAAAATCTTTTCAAAGCTGCATGCTTCAGGTATTGGTTTGTTTAGAAAGTTTAGAATTTGTGGTTTAATTCAATTAAATTCAATTAAATGCTATGGATAGTATAAAATGTCTATTGTGATTGATCTTTAAGAAATCATTCCAGGGGCGCCTGGGTGGCTCAGTGGGTTAAAGCCTCTGCCTTCAGCTCAGGTCATGATCTCAGGGTCCTGGGATCGAGCCCCGCATCGGGCTCTCGGCTCAGCGGGGAGTCTGCTTCCCTGTCTCCCTCTGCCTGCCTCTCTGCCTAATTGTGATCTCTGTCTGTCAAATAAATAAATAAAATCTTAAAAAAAAAAAAAAAAGGAATCATTCCATGGTGGCACCTGGATGGCTCAGTCAGTTGGGAGTCTGCCTTCAGCTCAGGTCACGATCCCATGGTCCTGGAATCAAGCCCCACATGCTGCAGAGAATGGAGCATTCTACCAGGTGGTAATCTTTTGGACAACACAAGTTTCCTAGATTTTTACTGATGGATGGACACACAGTGGCAACAAGAAGTCTGCTTCTCCCTCCACCCCTCACCCCACTTGTGGTCCCTAATAAAGAAATAAAACCTTAAAAAAAAAAAAATTCCATGTAAAAATGAAGTTACATCCACATAAACAATTAGGTAACACTAATATCTTATTTTTATTTCAAGTAAGTCCTCATTAACTCATTGTTTAAGGATTCTGTGCTTCCCAACCCATCCTATCCTATTCTCCCCAAAAGAAAAACATTTTAGTCCACAAAAGGCTTGTAACATACTATGTGAAACTATATAACCTGCTTTGTCTTACTTCAAATATCATGTTTCTTTCCTCAAAACACTATAAAAATTATATAGGATATACATTTCATTATGGTTTTACTGCTTAAAAATGCACACATTTCTCAATTTCACAAAATGTAATGGTACAAACATCCATCATTACTGTCTCAGAAAACCAGCTGCTGGGGCCTGCAGCAAGACTGAAATCTATATACCTTTAGGAGAGCTATTATTCTACAATTACAACATCACACCTGAGACAAAGTGAACATGCTATGACAGTACATATGGAAAAGTCAAGGGGTATCATCTATTATATTTCTAACTCCAACTAATCCAAAATCTAATATTCGTAATATTCATATAGAAAGTACCTGCTCAATTGAATACATAGGTGTAAATCATTCTAAGTGTAGGTCTGCTGTACTTTTAAAAGTCTGTTGTTGATTTCCTACAAGTCAATCTCTCCATGACATTTAAAACCAGGAAAGTTTAACTGAAATAGTAGTACAAGGCAGTGTGTGCTGAGTTGGAAACATCAGTAAGTAAGTTAATCTAGCCCTGCAGGATCCAGAGAAGTTCAGGGCTTGAAGACAGAATACAAAGAGTGTGGGTTAGAGGCAGAGAATAGGGGTAGGGAGGGGAGAGGTGAAGATTGGCTGCAAATCTGTAGACAAAACAGTAAAAAGAAAAGGGAATCTGTATAGAAACTGAAAGATTCAAGCCTGGGACTCTGAGACAAAGATAAATGAAGGGGGTAGGGACACATGCACAAGCATGTCTGTATGAAGTTCAGGGCCAATGGATTAAGTAAAAGCCAAAAGTCAACATAAGAAACACTCAAACATCTAATCCTGCTCCTTCTCATAAATTCTAGAATACCATGGATCAGGAGACATGTACTTTACTTCCTGTTCCACTTAACTACTACCCCCACCATTCCCCCAAGATGGAAGATCCTCCCTTAGGAAAAGGAAGAGAGGGGCGCCTGGGTGCCTTGGTGGGTTAAGCCTCTGCCTTTGGCTCAGGTCATGATCTCAGGGTCCTGGGATCCAGCCCCGCATCGGGCTCTCTGCTTAGCAGGGAGCCCGCTTTCCCCCTCTCTCTCTGCCTTCTGCTCTGCCTATTTGTGATCTCTGTCAAATAAATAAATAAAATCTTCTTAAAAATTAAAAAAAAAAAAAAAAAGGAACAGAGCCAGAGAAAGGACATTCACATACTAATATTTGACAGTTGCCCAACAAAATAGCAGCTCTGCATCTAATTAGCCTAAAGTGAAGGCCAACACTTACACTTGGTAAGGTCCCTTGTAAACACAGAACCACACAATTAGCCTTTTTCAGTTTTATATATAAATAGACAGCTATGGATCACCAAGATTTGCAGAAAGTCTCAGACACGAGAAATCAAAACAAAAACTGAAAAAAATAAAGATAATGGGGCGCCTCGGTGGCTCAAGGGGTTAAACCTCTGCCTTCAGCTCAGGTCATGATCTCAGGGTCCTGGGATTCAGCCCCACATTGGGCTCTCTGCTGAGCAGGGAGGCTGCTTCCCTCTCTGTCTCTGCCCGCCTCTCTGCCTACATGTGATCTCTCTGCATCAAATAAAATCTTTAAAAAAAAAATTTGTTTAAACAAAAAGATAATTAAAAGAACTTTAAAAACATGAAAAAACCCCTATAATTATTATCCTTAAAGAGGTTAAGACAAAAATCAAAGCCACTGCCATGAAAAAGCAGCAATCCAAATGCTCTTAAAATAAAAATATAGCAGCTGTTAAAAAAAAAACAGAAAATATTAAGAAATTCTCCCCAAACATTAAGAGGATATAGCAAAAAGTGGTTGATAGAAGACAAAAACAGGAAACTCAACATCTGACTACTAATCATTCCAGAAAAAAGGAATAGAAAAAAAGGTAAAGGGAGAAAAGTACTGTCACATTAATGTAAGAAAATACCCCAGAAATTTTTTCAAGGGGAAAAAAGGCCACATACAAAAGAACAAAAATTAAAATGGCACCTGAATTCTCCAGTGTAATACTGCAAGCTTAAAGTCAATAAAGCAACACTTAAAAAATTCCAAGGAGAAGTTTTTACTTAATAATTCTATACCCAAACTGTCAATTGGTGAAGGCAAAATTTTTAGAAAGAGAAACCTGAAACTTTATAATATACTAACATTTTCTCAGGAAGCTACTAGAAGGTATGTTCTATACATACGCGCGCGCGCACACATACACACACACACACAGGAAAACAATAAAAAGGAAGACACCAAGTAACAATCATTCCAACTATTTGGGAAGCCCCTGCAAGGCAACTGTGTAGTGGCCCTAAGGAATAAAGAGAAAAAGATTAATAACTTAAAGACAAAAAGAAAATGCAGATTAACTGGGCATTTTTTTTTAAGATTTTATTTATTTATTTGACAGAGAAAGAGATCACAAGCAGGCGGGGGAGGGGGGATACGGCGGGGGGGGGGGGGGGCAGAGAACAGGCTCCCTGCTGAGCAGAGAGAGATCATGACCTGAGCTGAAATCAGAGGCTTAACCCACTGAGCCATCCAGGCATCCCTAACTGGACATTTTTTAAACACCAGTGACAGATGTATGGTGGATCTGATAAAGCCATTGAGGTTTTAAAAATAAGTTTAACAAAAATGATGTAAGTATAAACAAAGCAACTAATAACAAAGATCTATGTGAAAGAGAACAGAATCTGAGTGTACTTCTGGCCTTCTGGTGAATATTCACAGAGACATAATGTAAAAATGGTTTATTAAATGAACAAAAAATTGTGATATTAAAAGAACTGAAGAGGTAAGGTAGGCAGAGGTATAAGAGAACTAAAACCTCATATTAATAACTGGAAGTCAACTGATCATATAAAAGTGATAAATCAAGTAATAACAACATTAACACACTGAAGTGTGTGGATAAATACTAGAAGAAACAGCTAAATAAACTCAGCTAAATGAATGCTAAGTGACTGACTCTGGGTTACAGGTCCAGGAATGGGAAAGGGCAGGGGAAGGAACCACTGATTTTCATTATGTATCTTTTCATACAGTTTGAGTTTATAAATTATAAAACTGTATTAAAAAAAAAAAAGTTCTGTGTTGTTTTAAGGCCAAAGAGTTTGGTACACTTCAAACCGTCAGAAAGAGAACAAAATCTAGTGAGAAGACATTTTTGTTTCAGTATTTCCAATAAGTCATGGGGACTGAGAAAGCTCAGAGTTCACCAACTGCCCGCTAGACCTCTCTACATTACTATCCCATAGACCTTAAAAAAGACACACACACACACACACACACACACACACACACACACACATACACACACACCCCCATACTCCTCCCAGATCTGTATCCTCCCTCCTTCACCGCCAAATTTTGTAGACCCTAGTCCCAAATATTTCCAAAATCTGAGACATGATCTCTTCCAATGCTTTATTTATTCAGGTCATCATCTCTTGTCTGGACTACAAGAATTACAACCCCCTAACTCATCTCCAGGCTTCCATTCACAATCCTTTCCAATCTAAATTAACAATATGACATATTTGCCAACGTAGCTCCCCTAATACCCCTCAGTGACTCCTATTCCTATTCCTGCCCCTAACACAGCATGTCTCTCACTACACACCTTTCTATCTGTGTTTAATTTGCACCACTCGATCTGCACACCCTGTGTTCCAACAGTGTCAGCTCTGGGTGTTAGGCACAGAATACCCCCTCTGCAAAGGAAGTTTCTTTGAACCCAATCCCACCTCCTCAATTCTCCCGACAAACTTATTTTTTCTTAATATATATTTATTTGAAAGAGAGAGAGTGAGAGTGCAGAGTGGGCCAGAGGGAGACCAGAAACCCCAGGAGACTGTGCACAGAGCTGGACATAGGGGCCCAATCCTACCACCCCACAGTCGTGAACAGAACTGAAACTAAGAGCCCAAGGCCCGACCCACTGCACCACCCAGGGGCCCCTCTTCTGAAAAGCTTTCATTCATTTTCATAAAGATTCTCTTTCTCCTCTACCATGTACTTACACAGCTTTACTACAGCACTTAATCATATCATAATTATCTCTCATCACCTCCTACACTAAACTCTATCTCATCACCAGAGTCTAAAGTATTACCCTGGCATACACAAGACCCTAAATAAATATCTGTGGGATAAAATACCATTCAGATGTCTGGTCAGCACAATTGCAACTACAAATTATGGATCTATAACTCTATCTATAGAGGTTAATAGCCAAATGACTATGAAAGTAGAAAGAAAAACAGAAGGCCAGTCTGTCCTGCTAAGACATGTTACAAAAGGCTATCCACAATAATTTTCTTGTTCTTTTTTTAAGTTTTAGAATTTTATTTTTATTTTTTTTAATTTTTATTTTTTATAAACAAATTTTTATCCCCAGGGGTACATGTCTGTGAATCGCCAGGTTTACACACTTCACGGCACTAACCATAGCACATACCCTCCCCAATGTCCATTACCCCACCCCCCTTTCCCGACCCCCTCCCCCCCACAACCCTCAGTTTGTTTTGTGAGATTAAGAGTCACTTATGGTTTGTCTCCCTCCCAATCCCATCTTGTTTCTTTTCTTCTTTTTCTGCCCCCCTAGTCCCCCATGTTGCATCTCCACTTCCTCATATC